>JADLZN010008127.1:160075-208444 GCA_018155175.1 Sinocyclocheilus anophthalmus | reverse complement strand
TGAGTTTCGGTTTTGTGTCGGGGTCCGGACACTCGCGCTCTATGTTCTGTCTTTTGTAGGGGGGAGAGCGTGCGATTCGAGCTTCGCTCGAATCAACTTAAGTTGCCGTGCGCTCTTCTGTCCACGTGTGTTGTGTTTTGTGTAGCAAGCGGTTTGTGTTCACCCGCGTGCTTTTCTTGTTGTCTTGTGTGGACACGCGGCTTATGAGTTTTCTCATTAGCTGCGTGTTCGTGTCTCCTGTTCTAGCACATGGCTTGTGATTTTTGTTTTGCTGGCCATGTGCTTGTGTTTTGTTTGGTGTGAGCACATGGCTTTTTGTCTTTGATTCGGTGTGCCTTGTGCTCATGTCAATTGTCTTGACCCCTCCCATCTTGTTACCTGATTTTTAGTTAATTTGCCCCACATGTGCTCACTCGTTACCCTCCTCATTTGCTCTCCTTTTATTCTCCTTGTGTTTGCAGTCCTGCGTCCGTTCGTTGTCGTATTTCCCCCTGGATGTCTTCGTCAATCCCTGGATGTGTCCAGATCTTGCCTTGCCTTGCCTTGCCTTGCCAGTCTGTTTTTCCCCCACGGGGTAGTTTTGCTGTTTTGTTTATTTTTATTGTCCTTAAAAGCCATTTTCTGCATACTGAGTCCTTCGCTCCATCCTCTACCCAGATCCCTGACAGTACGAACTGACCAAGATGAAGACTCAGCGGAAGAATGGTTTGCGCCATCCACCAGCCTCCACTCTCTCCAGCCCCCACTACCAGCGCATGCTCCAATTTCGGACCTTGAGCTCCCTCCGTCAACAGGGGACTGACGTGAGGAATTTTGCCCTGGAGTTCAGCGGTGCTGCAGAGGGGTTGGGGTTTAATGATGCGGCCCTCAAGGACCTCTTCAGCTACGCCCTTGATGAGCCCCTCAACTGGTGGAGGATGAGAGGGCTGGATCACCTGTCTTTCGAGGGGTTCGTCAGATTCCTAGCCCGTCAGGGGAATCCTCTGGCCGAAGAGGCTGCAGCGGCCCCAGTGACGGCCGATAGCATGCTAAGCAGCACCCCCAGTGTCGGCTGAGGAGGCGGCTGCGCCCCAAGAGGTGGCCGACGAAGTGGCGGTGCCCCGCTCTCGGAGATGGAGGAGGAGGAATGGGTATGCCTCACCACCCCTAGAGGCAGCTGAAGAGGCTGCTGTGCCCCTAGAGGTGGCTGATGAGGCTGCAGCTCCCCGTGTGGCGGCCGAGGAAGCCGCAATGCCCCCGAGGGTGGCTGATGAGGCTGCAGCGGCCCCGTAAGCGGCCGAAGAAGCTGCAGCGCCCCAGTGAGGGCCGGAGAGGCTGCAGCTGTCCCAGTGACGGCCGAAGAGGCGGCTGCGTCCCAAGAGGTGGCCGATGAAGTGGCAGTGCCCCGCTCTCGGAGGTGGAGGAGGAGGAGGAGAAGGGCTTCCTCCATCCCACATGGCCTGGAGGCCGTCCCAGACCCGCCCGGGCTCCTTGCCCTGCCGGCCCCGCCCGGGCTCTTTGCCCTGCCGGCCCCGCCCGGGCTCTTTGCCCTGCCGGCCCCGCCCGGGCTCTTTGCCCTGCCGGCCCCGCCCGGGCTCTTTGCCCTGCCGGCCCCGCCCAAGCTCCTTGCCCTGCCCAAGCTCCTTGCCCCGCCCAAGCTCCTTGCCCTGCCGCCCCCGCCCCCGCCCCAAGCTCCTTGCCCTGTCGGCCCCGCCCAGGCTCCTTGCCCTGCCGGCCCCTCCCGGGCTCCTTGCCCTGCCGGTCCCGCCCAAGCTCCTTGCCCTGCCGGCCCCGCCCAAGCTCCTTGCCCTGCCGGCGCCGCCCGGGTTCCTTGCCCTGCCGGCCCCGCCCAAGCTCCTTGCCCCGCCCGGGCTCCTTGCCCCGCCCAAGCTCCTTGCCCCGCCCAAGCTCCTTGCCCCGCCCAAGCTCCTTGCTCTGCCGGCCCCGCCCAGGCTCCTTGCCCTGCCGGCACCGCCCAAGCTCCTTGCCCTGCCGGCCCCGCCCAACCTCCTTGCCCTGCCGGCCCCGCCCAACCTCCTTGCCCTGCCGGCCCCGCCCAACCTCCTTGCCCTGCCGGCCCCGCCCAAGCTCCCTCCGGCTCCGCCCTGGTTGCCTACTGGGGTTCTTGGTTGAGGAGGGTATCCGGAGCCTCCCTGGTCTGTTTCTCCGGTCCCGCCCTGGCTCCCCGGGATTCCTGGTTTGCCTGAGCCTCCCTGGCTCAACCCTCCCACCCCTCCCTGGTTCCTGGTTCTTGTTAGGCCGGAGCCTCCCTGGTCTGTTTCTCCGGTCCCGCCCTGGCTCCCCCAGATTTCTGGTCTGCCTGAGCCTCCCTGGCTCAACCCTCCCGCTCCTCCCTGGTTCCTGTAATGACTTTCTTGGTTGTACTGCTGGCACTGGCTTGGTTCCCCTCCCTCCTTCCCTCCCCTCTTTGTCCCAGTGTTTAGGGTTTTCCTGTCTTGTGTTGCCTGTTTAGCGGTCTTGTGTTGTCATGTTTGTTTTGTCATGTTCCTGTCTTGTTTTTGTTGTCTCGTTAGGGACGCCAGGTGGGGGCTAGTGTCAGGGTTCTGTCACTTCGGTCTAGTGTAATTCATGGTTTTGTGACAGAGCCCTGACACTCGCGTCATGTCATTGTTTCATGTGAGCGTGTGGCTTCGAGTGTGCTCGAGCCGTGCGCTTTCGTCTGCGTGTACTGTTTCATGTTGGTGCGTGGTGTTCAGATCCCGGCAGTCATGTCTTGAGTTTCGGTTTCGTGTAGGGGTCCAAACACTTGCGTTCCATGTTCTGTCTTGTTGTGGGAGCATGCAGTCTCGAGTTCGCTCGTCAACGTCGACCGTAGGCGCTCTCTGGTCCCCGTGTTGTGTTTTGTGTAGCACGCGGTTTATGTTCAGCCGCGTGCTTTTCTTGTTGTCTTGTGTGAACACGCGGCTTATGAGTTTTTTCATTAGCTGCGTGTTCGTGTCTTTTTGTTCTAGCACATGGCTTGTGATTTTTTTTGTTTTGCTGGCCATGTGCTTGTTGTGTTTTGTTTTGTGTGAGCACATGGCTTTTTGTCTTTTGATTCGGTGTGCCATGTGCTCATGTCAATTGTCTTGACCCCGCCCATCTTGTTTCCTGATTATTGGTTAATTTGCCCCACTTGTGTTTCCCTCGTTACCCTCCTCATTTGCTCTACATTTATTCTCCTTGTGTTTGCAGTCCCGGGCCAGTTCGTCGTCATATCTCCCTGGATGTCTTCGTCCATCCCTGGATGTGTCCAGATCCTGCCTTGCCTTGCCTTGCCAGCCTTTTTTTCCCCCTCGGGGTAGTTTTTGTTGCTGTTTTGTTTATTTTTATTGTCATTAAAAGCCATTTTCTGCAATACTTAGTCCTCGCTCCATCCTCTACTACCCAAGATCCGTGACATAAGAGGTCTGTAGGAATCTCTGAAAGTCTGTTCTTTGTCTGAGGTGGGGGGAAAAGTCAATCCGAAGAGCTTGTGATCACTATCACATGTTTCCATTTGATGGTCACGCTATGCATCTCTTTTGACCATTATTCTTGATAACTTGCTCCAAAATTGACAATCTCATTGGAATTGTCAATAAGTGTTCTTTTGTTTAAATGCTGTGAGCTACTGGACAGTGCTTTTTTTCCCTTTTATGTTTTTCTTTTACATGTTGCGTAGCCTGAATTATTGATTTTGTTTCTGTGTCCTGAAATGCCCATTCTAAACTGCTCAAGCATTATTGCAACTAACAGACTCAAAGTAATCCCCAGGATTAAACCGACACTGGTGCAAACATATTATGTTGTGACAGCAACGTCGTTTGGCACTGTGCAGGAATAAACAAGGTGGTGTGAAGAAATCAATAACACAGGCTTGAGATACCTACCGATCTGTGGACGGTGATCCTTGCAATGACTGGAAAAACCTTGAAATTCTGGGATGCGCGCGAGAAAGTGTGACGTGTCACCGTCATGGCAACAGACCCTTCCGATTTAATATTAATTTATTGAGTCTTTATCTGGTTTTCTTTCTTTGTTGTTTATATAGGCCTATCTGTAAATTTCCAATAAACAGTAATAATAATTTGTAAATTAGTCCAAATATTGTTTGGACTACTGGCTGGAGGGTGGGGGCGTGTGCAAATCTGTGGACTCGTCACTGAGTTCCCTGGCCAACTATCCGTCAATAAATATATATTCTTTTTTTATATATTTTGCAAAACAAAATGACAAATTACATTGTAACAAAGTTGACTATTAGACTTTCTAATAGGCTACATTTTAGAGTTTCTGATTGAGGCCCATTAACCAGACCTGACAATCTGTGTGTCACCCACGGATAGGCCACCGTGGTCCGATCCCAGGTTTCAGTTATTGACTCAAAATTATAGGCCTACAACCATTATCAGAATTAATGTTAAGACAAAATATCAGGTTAGGCCTAACGTTACTATCAAATTGCTATTGTAGCCTAACTCAAAAAGAGTTTAAATTTCCAAATGAAAGCTCTTAAATTCCGTGGTCCCATCACGGGATGTCGGGTAGCCTATGCAACAGATTGTAATCAATAGCCTATGTGGTCAACATTAAAGGCATAGTGAAAATTGTCTGGAAGACTTGGTCAAGAAAATGGTCATATGTCTTAGCCTAATAATAAGAATAACAAACGATGATGATGAAAATAACAAAAATAGGCCTACCAATCTGCATGATCTGTTTGAAACAGTTAATCGGTGTGAAGACCATGAGCCTGTAGGCTACTCACATTTGCATTATAGGCTAGCCTACATCCCTCATAGAATTTTCACTCTTGTAGGCCCATCAACTTCGATTGATGAATGACAGACGAAGCTTAGGCCAAATTATTTTAAATGAAACAACATTAGGGTAGCTACAAGCCATTGTGTGAGACCTGAGGTTGTCCGTGTGTCTACGACGGAATACTCCGTGGTGCCGCCACAGAAATTCACAATAAGCAAAAGTCTACAAACTGATCAAACTGAATTATATGAAAACACGGATAGATGAGAGGTTGACAGGTTAATTGCCATCGCAGACACCGTCTTGAAGACTTCAAGTGTCAAAACGACAAACTACTTTGGCCTATAGCCTAAATAACGTCCAGTGAGGGTGAAACTGTGGTGACCACGGAAGATTGAGCTTGAGCCGATCAGAGGAAGCTAGCGCTCAAACGACTACAGAACAATGCTTCGGGCATGGTGAAAAAATATTTCACGTGAAGTTTTTTTGAAGTAGGTCTAAAAAAGCCCAGAATATTTAAAGTGATAGGCTTACGTTTCCAAATTAGAAAATTACATCAATTGAGGCAGCGCTGGTGTTGAACCAGTGGATCCGTGTGTGGACCACGTAAAAAGAATGACTCCGATGCAGTTATATTAGAATCCGGTTATCCGTGCGCGGACCACGGCTGATGCATGTCACTGACTTACATTGGTATCACTTCTGTGAGCCCATCACGGAATTTTCGGCGATTCCGTGATGCCACCACAGATTCGGAGTTAAGGGTCCATTACACGGAATTCTGTGAGACCAGGTTGATATAAATTGTTCACAATATTACTGATTTGCTGTTTTTTGATCCGATAAATTCAACCTTGGTGAGCCAGAAGAGACTTCTTTAAAAACATTATAAAATCGTACCAAATACAAACTTTTGAAAGGTAGTTTCTATTTTATCATAACATTTAACCACGGGCAAAAAAAAAAGTATTATTATTTTAGGGTGACCATACGTGCCATTTTCCCAGGACGCGTCCTGGCCAGGATTTCTATATTGCCTAAATATCTAGGTTTTGGCTTTGTTTGCGTGTGCAGACCGATCGGTGTATGACATCAAAATACCATACAGACGGTTCCTTATGCTTTCAAAACGCTCTCGAAGTACTTTGATGTCAAACACTGATCGATCTGAGCCGCGCTGCTTTTAAGTCGAACACACATCCCATGTACGCGTAATTGCATCGCTTTGACCGTAGATCCCACCGTCTCACACACACACCATGATTGGTCCATTATGTACAATGCTTGCATGTTATTGGTCAAACTACTTTTCGATCATTACCTTCAGCAAGCATAAAAACAAAGCCAAAACAAATCCTGGCAAGGACGCGTCCTGGGAAAATGGCACGTATGGTCACCCTAATTGTTTGGACATTTTGTACATATTTAAATTTTTACCTGGCAAACCAACTCGTGCACTCACAAGCTCCCACGCTCTAGATTTTTTATTTATGTCTCTGTATGAGATTTTAGATAGGTCATACAGTTCAGGGAAATCCATCACACTTAAAACAATCTTCTCCTCCATTTTCAACTGTCCGTTATAAGTTCAGTTAAACGTTCTATGATTGGTTGTTAATAATCTGTTCACTGATTGGTTAAAGCCGACACGGCTGCCACTGCTGCTCACAAAAAGATAAAATATTTGTATCTTTGGCGGTGATTTTGGATCCACGAGCACCGCTTGAGCTCCGCCTCCGCGCCGCCAGGCGAAACCGCCTGCGTTTTGCTGCTTTCCGCATGTCTCCCATTGAGAATGAACTAGACACTCGCGACTGTCGCGTAGCGTGTGAAAGGGCCTTTACTTTGAACAAAGCTATTTCACTTTTCAACGATGTAACGCAGCGGTAATGTATAGTGACCTAGGCTTGGAACTATACTCTAATTACTATTTTAGAATTCATAGCATATTCAATTACTCCATTACTAAAAAATAAATCAAATTACAGTAGCGTGTTAAAGCCCAACACAGTCTAGGAGTAACACTTGTGATATTAAGAGATCTTAAAAGTGATTTGTCTTTGTCATTTTAGATGTGTGACATTGTATTTAAAGGAAGATGTGAAAGGAAGGCAGTGATAGATTGGGGGAGCTCATGTGAGATGAACGGTGCCATTGATCAAAGCTACTTTTAAAAGAGAAAAAAATCAAAGACAGATTGAGAAACAAACAGAGAGATTGAGAGAGCCAGGAGGAGTGAAGTGAATGAGTGACTTAAAGTGAGAAAGATAAAGATGGCCATTTCAAAATGCCAAAAGGAATGCTATATTAATATTAATATATCTGGAAGGAGTTACATTTCAAATGTTACAATCAATTAATGAAAAGAAAATTAATTCATTGGACCCATGTTGGCTCTCTGTGAGAGAACATGGTCTTGAATTGTTTTGTTTTTTTCACACTTTTCCATACTAAATACAGAGATCATGAGGTTATTGCCAATGAAAAACTTCAATGTCTTATGCAGGGGCGGATTTAGTGATTTGGGGGCCCCAGGCAAAATACAGGAATGGGGCCCTATACAATTTCACATATTTACAACCTTGAGGTTCTTTTCACTGTCGCTGCTGCACGACCGTGCCCCATAGTTGTGTCTAATCTTTTAGATTTTTCATGTACATGTTATAAATAAAGGATTTCTTTAAT
Source organism: Sinocyclocheilus anophthalmus (assembly GCA_018155175.1). Taxonomy (NCBI): domain Eukaryota; kingdom Metazoa; phylum Chordata; class Actinopteri; order Cypriniformes; family Cyprinidae; genus Sinocyclocheilus; species Sinocyclocheilus anophthalmus. Next base: position 201,034 of record JADLZN010008127.1, on the reverse strand, counting down.
GTTGTAAATCCCTTGTTAACATTTAAACAGGTTATAATAGTATTATTGGAGTAGGTTGGACCCTAGGTTGTGCGTTGGGGTAATTTTCACTATGCAATTGTCTACGCAACGCAAGGCTGTCTAATTCTAAACTTCAAAATAAATTTATTTTTTTTCTGTTTTAATTTTTCTGGATTCAGTTTTTTTTTTTTTTTTCCCGTTTGAATTTTTCTGGATGATTATATAAAATTTTAACAAAAAAAAACATGTCTAATTAAATAAAATCATGAAACTTAAACAATTTAACAAATTTATTAAAAGTTTAACAAAAATAACATTTTTAGGGCGCAAATTCTGCCTTTCCATTTTAATGTTTTTTCTGTATTCCATTTTAATGGTTTAATCAAAAACATATTTAATTAATTGAATTCATAAAAACATTTGTATATAATAATAGGGCCCTATGAAATTTTAATTCTAATTTGATTTACTTCTTTTTTTAGAAATTCTTTGTTGTGTATTTTCATTTTTCTGGTAATCAAATTAAGGCAAAAACAATTTAGTTAATCTTTTAGTCAAATGAAAATTAAACCAACCCTTTAATTTTTGTACATTCAAAATGCTACACAACAGAATTTTACTGTGTAACGAGCAATGTCGCGGAATTCGTCAAATATTGAATGAATAAATCAAATGCAATTCAGTACACTTCAATCAAACCGCGATATGGACTAGTGTATGTGAATATTAAATGGAAAAAAATACTATTTAGCTACTACAGACGACAACTGCGAGCGTTGCGTGTGCTTAAATAGCAAACGAAACTCGCGTCTGCGCCGTTCATTCCGTCACGTTCCGCGTTACACCGTAAATTCCGTTTTTTATGAATAGATTCCGGGATTCCGTCCACATTTTCTACATCGCTCTACTTTTGCTAAGAAGCACGTTCAATGCTGATGCACAGACGGTTGTCGTGGTAATGAATACCACAGCAACCACTTGTGCCTCCACCCTGAACGCGCATCTCGCATATAAAAAGCATTTTAGGGGGCCCTTGGCTTTTGGGGGCCCAAGGCGGTCGCCTACCTTTGCCTAATGAGTAAGTCTGCCCCTAGTTTTATGCAAGTTGGCATAATACTGTGCCATGTACCCCTGCTGTGAAGCGGAAAGATGGGTGTTGCAAGAATTGCAAGAATTACTGTGTGTGTGTGTGCGCGTGTTTTTGTGACAAATGAGGACATACATTTGTATAATGACACGGTAGACATAGGATTACAGGATAAGGGTTTGTTTCCCTTTTTCATGACCTTCCATGTCCCCCCAACTTTTCAAACCTATCAATCACACAGAATGGAGGTATTGAAAATCTGAATAGGCACAAAAGTCTCCTGGGAGGGGTAGGTTAGGTGTAGGGTTGGTGTAGGCATAGATTACGTCTGTACAGTATAAAATGACGCCTATGGGATGTCCACCTTTCAACAAAAACAAAACCTGAGTGTGTGTGGTGTTTGTGTGTGTGAGAGAGAGAGAGCGAGATCACTAAAATATATGAGTGCAATATATAATAGCTCGAGGAAGTTTCCAGAAAACCCTTATGGAAATGTAATATACTGTATGTGCATATATGAAATATCAATATATGCAACATATGCTCATATAAAGTAAAAACATATGAAACCTACATATTAGAAATTGGAACAATTCCATATATTGGCATATACATTTATCCCATTTATTATATGTTTATGTATGTGTAATACATATTTTGACATATTTGTCTCATATATAAATATGAATGCAACATATTTGTCTTATATGTGTAATATACAAATTACATGTCACTGACATATGCCATAGAGTCTTAGTATTTTGGATTTTTCATACAAAAGCAAATTAAAATAAAATATTTTTTATAATTATATGTGAAAGACATGGTGTGCAGATGTATTTTTAATGTTACTTATTTTCAGGTGAGGCCAGGGATGAAGAAGGACTCAAAGATACAGAGGTTAATCAGCTATTTATTAGACTTCAAAAATAAACAAACAAAACACAAACAGTGAGAGCCAATGAGAATTCTTACCGACTGCATGTACATGACATTAAAGTATGCAGTCGATGAAAAACACCAGACACGTGATACACAGAATTTAGACAACATAAAAGTATGCAGCTGCTGATGAATGCTGCAGCCCGGTTGAAATAAAGAAGTTGGCTCTTGCACTGATGTATGTGTTGTCCCTTTTTCCATTATAATTCATGTTTAACACCAAAATAACACCTTATTTGGCCCCACAACACCATAAGAGCTACAACCAACAAACAACACAATATCAGTATTTGCAAGGAATTCACAGAAATTAAAAGAACCAATCGACTATAACAAAATTACAACAATTAAGGCTAACATCAGTGATAAACAACTTAAAGTTAATTATGCAAACACATATAGGCTAAGCATAACACTAAGCATAAAAGAAAAATATGCCATATAAATGCATAAATATATGTAATTGATCTTGCGCTCCTGTTCAGCCAGGTACTAAAACAGTAGATTATACAAAATACATTATACAAAAATTATTCAACAACAATAATAATTATACAAAAATAAAACAAAAAACAGCAAATAAATGTCTTCAATTTACATTGAAACTGACTTTAAAACTTTTTTTTTTAACTCTGTGACTACATGGTTTCCATGCATTTCCAATGAGCTGCATTTCAGAATAAAAGCCTCTTCTTCCTCATCCTCTTCTTCTTCTTTTGGATTTTATGGCGGTTGACAAACCAGCTTTGGTGCATTTCCGCCCAAGGGTGGATTTAGTCATATGGGGGCCCCAGGCAGAATATAGGAATGGAGCCCAATACATTGCACACATTTACCGGAGTCAAACTTGAGGTTCCTTTCTCCGTTGTGATGCTTGCTGCTGCACAATGGTGCCCCATACTTGTGTCCAATGCTTCATGTACATGTTATAATGGCTTTCTTTCATGTTGTACACCACGAAATAGCAACTGTAGATAATGCTTTGTATAAATAATGAAAAGGGAAAATATACATTTACACACCTAAGGATTATATCAACCAAAAATGAACATATGTGCCTTGCATTCAATAGTGTGTGAGAGCTGATTGCCTGTAAAGTAACAGTGCATGCATCCTCTACTTGGGTCTGTCTCATAAACAAGTACGCAGCATTTAAAACAATAAACATAATATGTACTGTTGCTTAATATTTAATTACAGCTTCAGATGCATGATATTTTCATTAGCTTCAAGCAGGATACACAAAAAGCACGTTCAACTCGGATGGTTGTCGTGGTAATGAACACCACAGTAACCCTTCGCGTGTCAGCTCTTACTGCACATCTCGTATATGAAAAACATTTTAGGGTGCCCTTGGCTTTTGGGGGCCCAAGGTGGTTGCCTACATTTGCCTAATGGGCAAGTCCGCCTCTGTTTCCACCACCTACTGGGGAGGAGTGTGAAATGTTGCAGTAGAAGGAAAACAAAGAAAGAAAAAAAATTATTAAATTAATCTTGTTTTCTTAACACACTCTAATAATGCCATTGTTACTGTTGGATTATTATACAGCGATTATTTAAAGGGGTCATATTATGTGATTTAAATTTTTCCTTTCTCTTTGAGTGTTACAAGCTCTTGGTGCATAAAGAAGATCTGTAAAGTTGCAAAGACTAAAGTCTCAAATCCAAAGAGATATTCTTTATAAAAGTTAAGAGTCAGCCACGCCTACCTAAAACGGCTCGTTCTAACACCCCCCACATGTCTACATCACGATGTGGGAAGATTTGCATAATGCCGCCCAAATGTTCACGCAAAGAAAGAAGGCGTAACTTTTATTCTCGCTGTAGTATTGTTGTTGCTGCCGCCGCCATGTCGTGAAGGTGCTGTGTTTCGTTGTGAAAGCCAAACTACTTAGTTTGGCCTTCCAAAAAAGGACGATATCCGTTTCGTCATGCCTTGAGCTGATCCGTGCTGGTTGCTGAGGAAATTCATCAACTTCGCGCTGTGGATCGCCGATCGGCTTTCACCGTGGATGAAGCGGAGTCCGGCCCGGGTCGTCACATGTGGTTGCCGCAGGCCCTCCGGACACTCCTTCGAATCCGCCGGCCACGCCGTTCTCAAACCCACTGGCCTCCGCTCACTCTAGCCCACCTTGTGTTACGCTATGTTTCGTTGTGAAAGCGAAACTACTTTGCTAGTGTCTTCCAAAAATGGACACGACTAGAAATCAGTGGTTAATTTTTATTTACAACACTTTTCCAGAACAGTTTAACCCAAATATCAGATGTGTGCAGCACATTTTATAGAGGACTGTTTCCTGAACCTGCAAAGTAGACTACAATGCCGGCTGTTCAGACTCAAAGACTGTAAGTAAGTTTTCATATTTAAAGAATTTGCCACTGACTATTCAAATGTGAGTTTTTTTGGGCAGTGTAGAGTAGGTCTTGTTGTTTGTTGTTTCTCCGATCATAAATGCAGACATGTTTTTATGTTTACGTGGCGCGATGCAACGCCACGCGTAAAAAGACAGTATAAGTCATATAATCAGTAATTATGTCCCCACTGGATGCAACAAATGCCTTGTTTGTAATGGGTTTTAATGTTTTTGTGTTGTCACTCCAGCTGGGACACGGCATCACAGTATGGTGAGGGGCGTAACATTTCCGTCACACACTTGAGGTATTCAGCCAATCACAACGCACTGGATAGCTGGCCAATCAGAGCACACCTTGCTTTTCAGAACAATGAGCTTTGTAAAAATCGATGCGTTTCAGAAAGGCGGGGCATAGAGGAGAAACAATAATGTACAGTATGTGGAAAATATGTGTTTTTAGAACCTTAAACTGCTTAAACACATTTCATTACACCAAATACACAAAATAATAATGTTCTTTTTAGCAACATCATATGACCCCTTTAATGTTAACTTGTTTATTACTATAGCCTTAACCTCTTCTAAGAGCTGAGATCTTTCTTCAAATTAACCAACACCTTTGAGATTTGAGAAGAACATGTTTCTGGTACAACTGTTCTGGTAATCCACATTTGCTGCACAATCCTGTATTGTGTTGACCTATTAAAAAAATAAATAACTGGTTCGGCACTGTGTGCCCATTATGTAATTGTGGAATTATTGTGTCATTTCTTATTTTGCCACCGACTTTTCTCATATTTCCTACTTCTTTATTTGTTTCATATAAGTGTCTTCCCTTTTCTTCCAGTGTCCACAGCTCTTGCCATGTATTCCTAACTGTCTTTTTAATTAACCCTTTCTTTTCAGCTTTCCCTTGAGGGACATTAACATTATTCTTGAACTCTTTAAAGGCTTTTTTGCCAACTCATCTGATATTCCATTTCCCACGTGAGCGTGAATCCACAAAAAGAAGACTTTTATTCCTAGATGTAGAATTCGATACAGGGTCTGAAGGGATTCTATAAGAAATTCCTCTCTTGAGTCAGATTTACCATTTTTAAGGCTAATAAAAAGAGTCAGATCAAATAAAAAGTTAAGGCAAATTAACCTCTTTCACACATTGAAGGGCCTGATGAATAGCAACCAATTTTGAGGAGTATACTGTTATTTTACCTATTTTAAAATCCAACAGTGGAATGACTACTGCTACAGCTGTATTCAGGATCTTTGGAACCATCATTATATACAGTGGGTACGGAAAGTATTCAGACCCCCTTAAATTTTTCACTCTTTGTTATATTGCAGCCATTTGCTAAAATCATTTAAGTTATTTTTTTTCCTCATTAATGTACACACAGCACCCCATATTGACAGAAAAACACAGAATTGTTGACATTTTTACAGATTTATTAAAAAAGAAAAACTGAAATATCACATGGTCCTAAGTATTCAGACCCTTTGCTCAGTATTTAGTAGAAGCACCCTTTCGATCTAATACAGCTATATATATATATATCAGCTGTATGCAAAGTGATCTACATTTGGTTTTCCACCACTGAAAATGTGTACTGTTAAGACCTTTAGAGGTTAGCCTTAACAGAAAGAGAGAACAGAGTCTCGACAACCCAGAGAGATGGCCAAAAAAAAAAAAAAACATCTTTGAATGGGAATATCTTCAGGGGCAGACAAGGCCAAAACATTAAACAAAACAAACTTATTTTAGCAACTACCATACCTCAAACAAAAAATAAAGAAAACAAAATACAGCTTCACTTCCCTAACTACCTTAACCGTAAACAAAGCGGAAAAGATATACAAATAAATTGGTGTATACCCCCCTGCATCCCTTACTTTGGCATAAGTGTTACAAGAATATTAACCAACATATGTACAAGGTCTTGTGGCGAACACAAATCAGAATGGGAGAATCAGAAATTAGGTTTACAATAACGTTCACACTCACAGTTACACTACAGTAAAAACCTCTCTTTGGCATGGCACTCTTTCACAATCAAACGCAGGGGCAAACTTATCTATTAGACAGTGCTGCTTTGTTTACAGCCGTTACTGGGGAAACCGCAATATTTCTGACATTCCAAAAGCGCACCCATGCTGGCAGAGAATGAATGTGTATGTTCAATAATCCTGTCTGCAGTTTTTGTTCAGACCAATGAGAAAATCCACCCACATAACCCCGTTTTAAATTAATTCAATAATTTATACTTCTGACTTATCCATTTTCTTCAGTTTAAAGGCTCAACTGTGAGGTTTATCATTTTATAATTTATTTTGTTTTTGTAACTCAACTGTAGCCTAAATCAATTGCTATTTCGTGGTCTACAACATGAAAGAAAGCCATTATAACATGTACATAAAAAATGAACATTGGAAACATTGGACACAACTATGGGGCACCACTGTGCAGCAGCAAGCATCACAACAAAAAAGGAACCTCAAGGTTGATCTAGGTACATGTGTGCAAATGTATAGGACCCCATTCCTATATTTTGCCTGCTGCCCCCAATTCACTAAATCCACCCCTGATCAAACGATGACTAAACGAACAGAGACGAAGGAAACACAATCAGTCAGGACAAAAGCGAAATACAGTGGCACAAAGTACAAAGTCAGCGACTCACAAAGGCAGAGGACGAGTGTTTGGTACAGTCCTTATATATCAAACAAAACAGAAGAGTGCTGCGCAAGCAAAACTACACTCTCACACAAGACCAAGCGATTGCATATGCTCACAACCCACATGGATCATTAATGTCCGAAGCCTGAACCAAAATCAAACTAGATTGAAATGCCAGGATCCAAACACCACACAAAGCAATTCACGAGGACAGAAGAGTGCATTATCTGAGCGAACTCAAACCCGCAAGATGATAGGTGTGTCAGAGCTGTCACCAAACCAAGAATAAAACCTGACCCAAGTAACAGAACCCTGACAACATTTATATGTAAAATACATCTTCACAATGTCTGTCTCATTTTCTTTTGTATTATGTATATGAACTGCAAAATTATATACTGTATTAAACATAGCTTCCAAGACTCGAAATTGCGACCATTTTGGTCGCACATGCTCCCAAAATTTAATCTGTGCGACCTCAAAATATATTTGGGAGCTTTTGTGCGAGTGCATGTAATTGTTGTCGTACGACCTTTTTGCATTTCTCTAAAAACATTCAGAGTTTGTGCCTTCTGAGTGCTGATACGGTGACCTGTCTGCCGTTCTATGAAACGTTAGGCTACATAACCAATTCAACTTCACCTTTACATTCTTCACTTTAATGCAGATTTTAGATTGGTTAATATTAGCTGTCAATCACCCAGTCACTGCTTTCCGCTGTCAGGTGACAGGGAGCTAACTACCACGGGGAATGTAAAGGGCTGAAGAAGAGATAAAATGAAAAGAACACTGACAGATTTATTTTGTGAACCACCTAAAGTTACAAATAAAGGTGCTGGTGATAGTGATCATGTGGTGAATGTTGATCCACCAGCCAAATAGAAGGCGTACAGTTTTTCGGAGGCGTGGTCGAAAGACTTCTAGTGCAGGGGTGTCCAAACCTGTTCCTGGAGGGCCGGTGTCCTGCAAAGTTCAGTTCTAACTTGCCTCAACACACCTGCTGGTAGGTTTCTAGTATGCCTATAAGTGCTTGATTAGCTGGTTCAGGTGTGTCAATTAGGGTTGGATCTAAATTCTGCAGGACACCGGCCCTCCAGGACCGGTTTGGTCAACCCTTTCAGTGGCTCCGCTAGAACATGGTTCTATGCACGTGTTCACTGTAAAGCCGGTGGGACGTAGTTTGCATACCAGTGTTTCGCCACCGAATCTACACCATTTCGTATTGGTTTTTTTTTTGTTTTACTATGTCGGTTTGACATATTGAGTAGATTGCGTCAAAGTCCAATCCAAACAAACCACTACAGAAGTGCACGCATAGCATGACGTGAAGTCTATTAGGTTAGTATTATTGCGCGGTCCGCGCATTTAGAATGCGTTCTTTCACGGCATGATTCAGTCTATTCAAATGCATCAAAAAATTCAAGATATGGGGCCTTTACATCATTTCATATCGTTCAGGGGTAGGCAAAATATCCTGCAGAGTTTAGCTCCACCCTGATAAAAACTCACTTGCCTGTAGCTTCCTAGTAACCCTTCATACCTTGATTAGCGTGTTCAGGTGTGTTGATTAGGTTTAGAGCTAAACTCTGCAGGAAAGTGGGGGACAGTGGCACTCGCTGCCCGGAGCATATACAGTGGGTACGGAAAGTTCAGACCCCCTTAAATTTTTCACTCGGTGTTATATTGCAGCCATTTGCTAATCATTTTAAGTAAATTTTTTTCCTCATTATGTACACACAGCACCCCAAAACTGAAATATCACATGGTCCTAGTATTCAGACCCTTTGCTCAGTATTTAGTAGAAGCACCCTTTTGATTTAATACAGCCATTAGTCTTTTTGGGAAAGATGCAACAATTTTTCACACCTGGATTTGGGGATCCTCTGCTATTCCTTCTTGCAGATCCTCTCCAGTTCTGTCAGGTTGGATGGTAAACGTGGGTGGACAGCCATTTTTAGGTCTCTCCAGATATGCTCAATTGGGTTTAAGTCAGGGCTCTGGTTTGGCCATTCAAGAACAGTCACAGAGTGGTTGTGAAGCCACTCCTTCGTTATTTTGCTGTGTGCTTAGGGTCCATTGTCCTGTTGGAAGGTGAACCTTCAGCCCAGTCTGAGGTCCTGAGCACTCTCTGGAGAAGGTTTTCGTCCAGGATATCTCTGTACTTGGCTGCATTCATCTTTCCCGCGATTGCAACCAGTCGGCCTGTCCCTGCAGCTGAAAAACACCCGTACAGCATGATGCTGCCACCACCATGCGTCACTGTTGGGACTATATTGGACAGGTGATGAACAGTGCCTAGTTTTCTCCACACATACCACTTAGAATTAAGGCCAAAAAAGTTCTATCTTGGTCTCATCAGACCTGATAATCTTATTTCTCACCATCTTGGAGTTATTCAGGTGTTTTTTAGCAAACTCCCTGTGGGCTTTCATGTGTCTTGCACTGAGGAGAGTCTTCCGTCAGGCCACTCTGCCATAAAACCCCGACTAGTGGAGGGCTGCAGTGATGTTGACTTTCTACAACTTTCTCCCATCTCCCGACTGCCTCTCTGGAGCTCAGCCACAGTGATCTTTTGGGTTCTTCTTTACCTCTCTCACAAATTCTCTTCTCCCCCGATAGCTCAGTTTTTGCCGGACGGCCAGCTCTAGGAAGGGTCTGGTCGTCCCAAACGTCTTCCATTTAAGGAATTATGGAGGCCACTGTGCTCTTAGGAACCTTAAGTGCAGCAGGAAATTTTTTTGTACCTTGGCCAGATCTGTGCCTTGCCACAATTTTGTCTCTGAGCTCTTCAGGCAGTTCTTTTTGACCTCATGATTCTCATTTGCTCTTTCATGCACTGTGAGCTGTAAGGTCTTAGGTCAGGTGTGTGGCTTTCCTAATCAAGTTCAATCAGTATTATCAAACACAGCTGGATTCAAATGAATGTGTAGAACCATCTCAAGTATGATCAGAAGAAACGGACAGCACCTGTGTACATTAATGAGGGAAAAAATTAACTTAAATGATTTTAGCAAATGGCTGCAATATAATAAAGAGTGAAAAATTTAAGGGGGTCTGAATACTTTCCGTACCCACTGTATATCCCTGATATAGTTAATCAATATCACAAGAAGAGTGCCGTTTTTTCCTCCAAAAATGACAATGATTACAAATGTGATATTGATTTTATTCAACTGTTCAATAAAAAAAAGTTAATATTAAGAGACTTACGTTTTAGACACTATATTTCCTCTTTTTGCTCTATTTCGCCAACAAAAATAATTCCAAATAAAGCCACATCGCTGTTTTGCGTCTCTGAGCAACATGAAAGGGTTTCGTTCCTGAATGAATCACTCGTTTAAATGATTCGTTTCAATCGCAATGACTCACTTATACCAGTGACTTGCTGTCACCTGCTGGCGGTTTTAATTTCACATTTAAATTTTTTTAAATAATTTCAGATATCAGTTTTCAACGTTTTATGTTTACAATATTAAAATATTATTTATGCATGTGTAACTGCAGGCCAAATGCATTCATGTCCTGCATTAATCAGCGTGTAAATGCATCTAATTGCCACTTCAGATGCAGCTTCTGTGTTTCCTCTGCGTTGCAAAGATTAATTTAGTTGATATTGATTTCATTTGCTTGCTAACAGCCCAAATGTCTTATTATTCAAAATAACTGATTACATCCAAGATTTGACTCAGAACTGTCATGCCCAGTAACCTTTTAGAAAAAATGACTTACAGGTAAACCTGCCCAATAAGGTCCAAATCTTTATAAAACTATAATTGTGGCAAAAAGTCATTTCTTTCACTCTGCTGTGACTGACCACCACACAGAATATGAATATAAAAATTTGTTGGAGTCAGCTGTCCACTGTAGTCCTTAAGATATCAGCACAGTAACACTCGTTCCAATTATTGTTATTGATCAAATCCGCAGCACAATACCGAAGACATTTCATTATCATTTTTTTGTCAAATATCGCATACACCCCTAAGCTGCCCTCCGTCGTAAGTGATGCGTATCGAGGTGCCCACTACGCAGATCTGAATGTAAAACTACCACTGCGTGGCCAACCATCCTAGACCCTCTAGCAAAAGAAGAGCTTATCACTTAGTTATTTACAAAAGAAATCCGTCTGTTCTGTTCATTTGTCGCGCTTCTGCAGCCATTCTTTTTCCTTGTGCGGATAGTTAGCGGAACACACGCAGTGACTGAGAGATTGACAGCTTAATATACAATACAAAATCTGCATTAAGTTAGAATGAAGATACAATCTGTTAATATATAAGTTGTAGTTGTGGTGCGTCCTAAATTTGTGGTGCTCCTAAATTTTTGCTGGTGCTCCTAACTTTTTGAAGCTGGGAGCACCAGTGCTACCAAGTAAAAAAGTTAATTTTGAGCCCCGGCTTCATATAGTTGTTAGCCTACATATATTTTAATACAAGTTATGGACATTTGCCATTACCCGTATTTTGCAGTTACCCATGTGATCCAATTTCAAACAAAATGTAACAGTGTAGACTGCCCAACATTAATGAGAAGCTGTTCAAATTTAATAAGACAATTCTATAAGCTTACAAAATGTTTGCATATATGTTTAAATAAACGTATTATCACAAATATATATTCACATAAATGGCCTTAACATACTGCACAGTACCATATAGAGTTAAAATATATAATCTTTTCTATAGGTACTTTACTTTTTGCCTATAGGAAAACATCTATTTAATCATACATACTTGAATGTTACATATATCATTTTAAATAACCTTGCATATATAAATTGGACAATGTATTTTTTACTTATCTGGCTTAACATACATTCTTACCATACAAAAAATCATCACATCAATATTTTTTATGTATTCCATTACACCCAAATTTTTAACTATGGTATTTTCATATTGATATAAACTTATATCCAATTCTATACAAGCATATCACATATTTGCATATATGTTGTTTAAATAGACTTGCATATACAAATTAGACATACATGTATATTGTTCACATATATGATCTTCACATACAGTGCCATATAAAATTCTCATATAAATATTTTAATATATTATATATACTATTCTAATATGGGTATTCCATATATGATATAAACCTATATCTTAATATATCGTGAGGATGTATATATGTGCTAATAATATATTGCCTTATATGAAAACATATGACATCCCTCAGATATGGGGACATATTTGTACATACATTACAAGTCTGTATGGGAATGTGCAACTCAAATTCACACAAGCTGCTAAAATAAAGCGTGTTCCTGATTTCATTACTTTTGCTGCAATTATCAGAGACAGCAGTATTTCAAAGCTTCAATAATGAAAGTGCATTTCATGGTAAATTCGAAAACTCTTTCATCTTAAAGACTGTAAGAGGGATGCCGTGGAAAGATTTAGAAAGAGAAAAAGGTTGAAACATACATAGAATCGCTTGTGCCAACCATAGCTATTTCTGCACCTTACACAAAATATCAAAGGTAGCATTTTTTTTTTTTAAATAAATAAATATAGCACAAACACTGATGAAATCACAAATAAATAATTACAGCTGTGTAGTTTAGCTCTAATTTAATTATCCTTCTGCCATTTACTGTATCATGCTGGTATCACAACAGTAAGTGGAAAGTCGTGGCCTAATGGTTAGAGAGTAACCCAAAGGTTGTGGGTTCGAGTCTCGTACCGGCAGGGATTGTAGGTGGTGGTGGGGGGAGTGAATGTACAGCTCTCTTCCACCTTCAATACCACGACTGAAGTGCCCGAACTGCCAAACTGCTGTCCACTAATCCCGAAAAATGTGTTTGTGTGTGTGTGTGTGTTCACTGCTGTGTGTGTGCACTTTGGATGGGTTAAATGCAGAGCACTAATTCCAAGTATGGGTGGCCACATGTCACGTCACTATCACTTTTTTAAAAATAAACACAGTTAAAGGCTAGGTGTGGTTTTTCGGCAACCAATGTTAACTACAATGCTTGATAGCTAATTTGAAATAACCGTAAGCTCTATGAATGTAAGAAAACGGTCCACCACTTCAACAGTGGCAAGTTTGTGACTGAAGGTAGGCAGATCAGGTGTGGTCAAATCTAGTGGGGATGACAGCTCAGCTAATGCTAATGCACTCCACCTGTAGTGACATAACGGATGCTGTCTCCAGTGGCCCGTACAATGATGGTACTTTTGAGCTGACAAAACCAAACCAATCGAATCAGGCTTTGTTGGTAGCATGACACTGATCAGCAACTTACTTTGTCAACTCAGGCTTTGATCCTGAGTTCATATAGCGCATACAAATGAAAGTGGAATATCAGTAGCAAAGAGCCAGTCACTCCTTGATCTTAGACTCTGGCCTGTGAGTGACATACAATAACAGATACAAAGTTTTGAGTCTCCAGCCCAAGAGGTAGAAAGCAATAACAGATAACCAACTTTCTGAGTCTCCAGCCTGTCCAGCAAGACATTAACAGATACAACAACGCTCTGGTTCTCCAGCTTTTGAGGTAGTAACAGACACACAACCAAGTTGTGAGCTTCCAATCGGAGGAAAAAGACATGATCAGATACCCTATGTTCAGAGTCTTCATCCAGCGAGACAACAATAGCAGCACAAAAAAAGGTGTGTAATCATATTTTCCTCCCCATACATATATCTACATTCAAACACATACCAAACACACATATAAACTATTCAATATTTATTCATATTGCCATTTATAATCTTTGATAATGCATATTAGTCAAACACGTGGGCTACAGATATGATATGGATTTATGCAATAGATCAATGTTTGATTATAAGACCTCTTATAGCATAATTTTGGAATGATCTTATACATTTTTGATATGTAAAGGCAGTCTCTGTGCCATTCCAAGAGCAGTGAGGAATTCAGTCCTGTGAGGAAGAGGTCAAAAGGTCTCAAGAGGGAGTCTGGTTTTAGCTCTCTTTCCTGGGCGGAAAATCAATTATTTTTCTTGTGAGAGTCACGATGTGCTGCGTTTTCGAACATTCGACATTCAACTGCCTAAAGTTGACAATGTTTGGATTATCTCATAAAAGCATCCTCGGTTTTAGGAGTTAGTTCGCTTCAGACTTGCTGGTGCCAGGGTCCCTTATTTTTGTATGGTCCTCCATGTTGACTTTGGGGTCTCCTGGAATTCTGATTCTTGCTCAGTTTCAGTTCTGATCATGTTATCACTGTTTGATTCGCTCTAAGATCCTACAACTAATTGCATCAGCTTGGACATGCTTCACTTTCCGTTAACTGAAGTAGTAAATGCTACATAATGGCAAGTGGCAATAATGGTTAAATGGTTATTGGAGAGTGAATCGTGAGTGAATTCATTCAATTCTGAATGGATTATAGACCTACACTGTAAAAAAAATTCTGTAAAATTTATGGTAAAAAAACGGCAGCTGTGCTTGCCGGAATTTTACTGTAAAAAATACGGTAGCAACGTTTTAGGTTTTAACTTAAATTTAGTTAAATACCGTCATTTCATTAAATTATATAATGTTAATATACCAACCTATTGAAGTACTGAAATCTGTTTTGTACCTTTTGTAATACACTGATAACCACCAAATGCAGGAGGTGATGAGAAAGTCACATGATGAACCAAAGCCCATCACAAGCAGCTTTTAAATAATAACATATATAGAAGCTGCAGAGTGTCATTCACACAAACACTAAACATCATCATGGTAACACTCATGAAACTGAATTAATGCAATAAACATTCATTTAACAACTTTAGATGTAACACACAACCCTAATGTACAAAAATGATACGAAAAAACTAAGAAGAAACATAGTTATTTCAACAAAAAACCATCACATTTGAAATGTAACGCAGGGAATTCTGGGAATGTCAATTTACAGTTATTCACTGTAAATTATACATTCGTTTTTACTTCTAAAAACAGTATACTACCATAAAATTAATGTCCAATACATGTAATGTCCAATACAGTTTTTCACCATATATAGTAGGGGAATTTACCGTTAACCATTTAACAGGTTTCTACTATAGCAATTTTACAGTCTTTTACCATTAAATTCACGGTCATTTTTTACAGTGTAGAGCACAAAGAGCGCTCGCCCTTATAATCAGGGGTGATTTCAAACCGTGTTTTTGAGAATGTCCTTGGTTACATCATGGCAAGTTTTTAGAGACATCCGTCAGGCACGATGTTTACTGTATCATTTGCACTGGCTTTTTCTTTATGGATATTAAAAACAGACATGTAAACAACATTAAAACCTTGATTTTCACCACAGCGGGTCTTTATATAGTGTCCTGTGGAACACAGTCAAAGGCAAAAAGTGACATTCCTTCCCATTTTTATATAAGCTCACCCCTATTTACTAAATTGAATAAGGCCAGTATGGATTGTTTATATGTAAATGTGTCCTAAATTTTGAGATCAGGCAATAGATGGTTTCACATGATGCATATTCATTAGAGTGTGAACTGTTTTTCTTTAAGCAGCAGGGTTTTGTACATTCAACTCTCCACTGACCTAATCAAATTTAGCTCATTTTCACCAATTTTCCATAACTCTGACAGCCTTTCCCTTAACTTTAATTAGCAATTTTTGCAATCTAATCATGTTACTCACAGAGCACAGGTTGTGCTATAAATTTTTTGCCAATTTGGCGAGTCCAGTCCTCTGAAATTTCCATAGATAACTTCTAATTTGCATGCATTCATGTGAGAGCTAATTACAGCTCATGCAGTTTGGGCTGGATAAGCAAAATCAATAAAATAAAAAGAGGAGTGATAAAAAACAAGAAATCTTAACAAGGATCAGCAGGGGAGCAGGCATACAGAGAATCTATCCCACATCCCATGAGACTCTCCATTGGGCTCTATTATTAATGTCATTCTCTTGTAAACTATATGAAATGGAGCAACAGAATAATATATATACAGTGGGGAAAAAAGTATTTAGTCAGCCACCAATTGTTCAAGTTCTCCCCCTTAAAAAGATGAGAGAGGCCTGTAATTTTCATCATAGTATACACCTTCAAAACTATGAGGGACAAAATGAGAAAAAAAAATCCAGAAAATCACATTGTATGATTTTTAAAGAATTTATTTGCAAAGTATGGTGGAAAATAAGTATTTGGTCAATAACAAATTTCATCTCAATACTTTGTTATATACCCTTTGTTGGCAATGACAGAGGTCAAACGTTTTCTGTAAGTCTTCACAAGGTTTTCACACACTGTTGCTGGTATTTTGGCCCATTCCTCCATGCAGATCTCCTCTAGAGCAGTAATGTTTGGGGCTGTCGCTGGGCAACACGGATTTTCAACTCCCTCCAAAGATTTCCTATGGGGTTGAGATCTAGAGACTGGCTAGGCCACTCCAGGACCTTGAAATGCTTCTTACGAAGCCACTCCTTTGTTGCCCGGGCGGTGTGTTTGGGATCATTGTCATGTTGAAAGACCCAGCCACGTTTCATCTTCAATGCCCTTGCTGCTGGAAGGAGGTTTTCCCCACTCAAATCTCACGATACATGGCCCCATTCAGTCTTTCGTTTACACGGATCAGTCGTCATGGTCCCTTTGCAGAAAAACAGCCCCAAAAACATGATGTTTCCACCCCCATGCTTCAAAGTAGGTATGGTGTTCTTTGGAAGTAACTCAGCATTCTTTCTCCTCCAAACAAAGTTGAGTTTTTACCAAAAAGTTCTAATTTGGTTTCATCTGACCATATGACATTCTCCAATCCTCTTCTTTGGGAAAAAAAACATCAACCGCTCTCTAGCAAACTTCAGATGTGCCTGGACATGTACTGGCTTAAGCAGTGGGACACGTCTGGCACTGCAGGATTTCCCTGGCGGCGCAGTGTGTTACTGACGGTAGTTTTTGTTACTTTGGTCCCAGCTCTCTGCATGTCATTCACTAGGTCCCCCAGTGTGGTTCTGGAATTTTTGCTCACAGTTCTTGTGATCATTTTGACCCCACGGGTGAGATCTTGCATGGAGCCCCAGAACGAGGGAGATTATCAGTGGTCTTGTATTTCTTCCATTTTCTAATAATTGCTCCCACAGTTGATTTTTTTCACACCAAGCTGCTTACCTATTGCTGATTCAGTCTTCCCAGCCTGGTGCAGTTCTACAATTTTGTTTCTGGTGTCCTTTGCAGCTCTTTGGTCTTGGCCATGGTGGAGGTTGGAGTGTGACTGTTTGAGGTTGTGGACAGGTGTTTTTTATACTGATAACGAGTTCAAACAGATGCCCTTAATACAGGTAACGAGTGGAGGACAGAGGAGCCTCTTTAAAGAAGAAGTTACAGGTCTGTGAGGGCCATAAATCTTGCTTGTTTGTAGGTGACTAAGTACTTTTTTTACTGAGGAATTTACCAATTAATTCTTAAAAATCCTACAATGTGATTTTCTGATTTTTTTCTGATTTTGTCTCTCATAGTTGAGGTATATACCTATGATGAAAATTACAGGCCTCTCTCATCTTTTTTAAGTGGGAGAACTTGCACAACCGGTGGCTGACTAAATACTTTTTTTCCACACTGTAAATAGATATAGCTATACTATAGTAGATATATACTTATATTATATATCTGGGTGTTCTGCTGTTGTATTTTGACATTCAGTTTTTCTAATTTCAGTGTGTTTGTCACAGTTCTTGACCATGTAATATCATAATTAATTTTGCTATTCATCTTTGAGTTGAAATTGGAAATTTGTCATATGAAATTGCATGATCATGTACTTAGTACTTTTGCAGAGTTATTTTTCCTTGTTGTGTTTTGGCAGTGTTTTTTTTTAGTAGAAGTATAATAGGTAGTATTATATCAAAAAAATTAAAAAAACAAGCTTAAAAAAGTTCCCTAACATGCCTATGTTGGAATAGTTTAAAAAATGTTGCAAATATGACTTGCTGTTAATTGCAATTTTTTAAGTAGTGGTGCTTCGAGGGAAATTAAGGAGGTCTTGCAAATGGAGCTACTAAAACATATGATTTTATTGAAACTGAGGTTACAGGTACAGGTGTTGCAATAACCTAAACACTTTATTTGGAAGCAGTGGAAACCGAGCTCAAATCTGGAAATGCCACCCAGATAGATCTCAGTAATCAAACAAGATCCTGATAAAAGAACAACTGCTAGCAATCCAATTGGAAGAGTTAGAAGTGGAATTATGCTGACAACATTACCAGTGTCTGCTCTTACACTTCTGAGCACATTAGCTTGAGACACAAAGAGAAATTCATCTGAAAGACCTGGAACTTGAGCAAAAGTCTGGACAGACGAAGCATCATTCTTTAATGTATTATATTGTTTTGGGGTTGTAGTGTATTTTTTATAGTCATACTGAACTTGATATTTCCTGCTGTAACATAATGGATACTCTCAGATTTAATAAAGAAATAACAAAAATACATAAAGCCAAAAACAACGGCAACACAAAGAAGTGAACTGAGTAACCAACAAGAGTCATCCATAGAAAGGACAAGCTCTGACTAAGAACTAGGCACGCAACAATAAAGTTAGCCCATGGTTCAATATATACCTTGGTTGTTTTAACCACAGTTTTTGGTTCGGTTAGGTTCTGTGAGCTTTTAATCCACCAATCAAAACGCTCTTTACTGAACAGACTCAAGAAGCTCAACGCTGCGCTTGTACTGTGCATTGTTTCTATGATCGGGTCCTTGATGTAAAGACTTTAATGGGCAGTGTTGGGCAAGTTACTCTGAAAATGTAATTAAATTACTGATTACCGATTACTCCTTTTAAAAGTAATTATGTTACTGTTCGGCTTCTTTATTTCAAAGTAGATTAGTAATTTATTTACTTATAGTTACGTTACTTTTATTCTCCATTACTTTATTCTCCATTACATTTATGAAATCCCAGCATACACGCTCCCGATAAGTATTCGTTATTAAAGCATCAACTTTCACAGAACACTGTTATTTTTAACTAAAGCAAGTGGCTGCTGCGTGCATGGTTTAGCATCGCAATTCGGTTGTTTTACGGATTGTTATTCGCTCCCTTTTTTCATCATCAGGTATTACGAAAGTCGTACCTACGAACAACCATCTTAATATAAAGAAAGCTGGCTGGACCTAATAACTTTGTAACACGGGCACCTTTAATTACCTAACAACACAACCTTTAAACATAAGAAAATCATCAGATAAAAAAATGCCTTTACCTCACAGAAGTAACTCGTTTGAGTGTAGTTTTCATCCAGCCGTGCTGAATCTTCTCTTCGCTTGTGTTGTTCGAAATCTCCCATCGGTTGGGTGAATGCTCTTTTAATGCCTGATTCAAAAGTTTACTGTGAACCTGATCCTACTACTACAACAACACAACAACAGACCATTTCCTATATTGTTGTATATTAAATGACAAATATCTAGAACATTTAACACTATAGTTGATACATTACAGATGATACCTTGGTGTATAAGACAGCAGGCTAACCTGGTAGAAAATAAATAAATCATAATGTGATTTTGTAGAAATTGTAATCAGGTGCTAAAAAAAAAAGAGTACCCATTAAAAATGTCTTTACATCAAGATCATAGAAACAGTGCACAGTACAAGCGCAGCGTTGAGTTTCTTGAGTCTGTTCAGTAAAGAGCATTTTGATTGGTGGATTAAAAGCTCACCGCGTTGGCTGAACGGAACATCCTCCAAAAAAAGATATTTATGAATCTTAACCTGCCAGGAAGGTCTCAAAAATACCGCACACAAATTCAAAGCAGTCCACGCATGTGTGATGATTTGTAAATGCAGATTCAACGATCCATAAATATATGTAACATCATTCCTAATATGTGTGATGGAAATTAATTCAAGAAATTTACATATACATATTTGTGTAAACATTTTAAACTTATTTAGGTAAGATGCTTTTGTGTGAGAATTTGGGGAAATATTTATGCTTTTACTTTTACTTCTGTATTTATTAATTGTGTTTTGAATTTACGAATCGGATTTTGTAAATGTAAATTGTGTTGTGCATTTATGAATTTTGTTTTGCAAATGTGTTATTTTTGAGGCCGATCTGGCTCCATACAAAATCACTCTGGACCCCTCACATCCAGCACACTCCCTCTTTGAACTGTTGCCATCTGGTCGACGCTACAGAGCACTGAGCACCAGAATGGCTAGACACAGGAACAGTTTCTTCCCTCATGCAATCCATCTCATGAACACTTGACAGTAACTGTGGAACACACACTATTTATACTCTCATATACTTATTTATCTAACACTCATACTCAAATTTGCACATAATATGCTGTACCTGTACATACAAACTGTCTATTGTAATATACCTGCACACACAATTGTCAATTATATTTTTTTTATTCCTTATTTACTTGTTTTCTCTTTTCTATTTTTTATTATCTGGGTTTTTGTTCTGTCACTGTCATTCTGTTACACTGTTGAAGCTTCTGTCACGAAAACAAATTCCTCGTATTTGTAAACATACCTGGCAATAAAGCTCCTTCTGATTCTGATTCTGAATGTTTCCTCACCAACCTTAATTTTTTTAATCAAGACATCTTGATACTGGGGGTTAGTAAATTATCAGGAAAAATGGTATTCGAAATGATCTAGTGCTTTAAAACTGAAGACTACAAACCGATATATCTACACAGATTTGTCAAGATTGATTCTAATAGTTTTATTATTAATTCAGTTGTATTTTACATTATCAATGAATTCCTTCATAAACGTTCTGCAGACCCCAGGAGGAACTCAATAACTAAATTGCATTTTATCTTATCAGTTAGGTACTCTCATGATGAGGTAAATTTTACCTTTGAAAGAAAGAAACAATTTTTGCAATTTGTTTGCAGATAGCTTTGTATCTTGTATTTTCCACATAAATTTTATATTAATCCACATTATATTAATTCTACTGACTCCTGTGGGCTCCATATACAGTGGTGTCCAAAATTATTAGAACACTAGTATTTTCAGCAGCTAAAAATGGTTTTAAGCCAGTTATTTCTATCTTTTGCTGTAGTGTGTCAGTAGAAAATATCAGTTTACATTTCCAAACATTCATTTTGCCATTAATTGTAATAATCCAGTGAGATTTTTGTCTGACAGCAGCCAGTGCTGCACAGAGATCTGATCTGATCATCATCAGTCTGTCTGGAATGACATGAAGAAACAGAACAAACTGAGACTCAATCCAGAACTGTGGCAACGTCTCCAAGATGTTTCAAGAAACCTACTTGCAAAGCTACCTGAAAAACTATGCTCAAGTGCACCAAGGGCAAAAGGTGCTTTAAATGCAAAGGACGCTCACAACAAATGCCGATTTAATTTAGTTAACAGAAGTTAATTGATAAAGAAAATGTTTTGGTCAGATTAACCAATCACGCTCAAAGCAATACTGCAAGACAAGCAAATAGCGTTGCAACTATGAAACAAATAAATAATAACTTGTTTTAAGTGAAAGATTACAAATGTGTCTATTTATTTTTATTTATAGGCTGTTACATTTAATTAATTGTTCAAATGGTGATTTCACATAATACTAGGGTTAGGTGCATCTGTGCTATTCACTGTTTACCACCCAACATTTCCGTCTGATTTTAGGGTAAAAGTAGGTTTAGGGCCAGAGGGACTATGTTTTCAGACAGGATCAATAAGATATACTGCTTATTCAGGAACAGGTCTTACTTGGCAAAATCATGGCAGTCGTGTGTGTGTGTGTGTGTGCCTGGTATTTATCACACGATGGGGACCAAATGTCCCCACAAGGATAGGTCCCCATGAGGAAACAAGCTTATAAATCATAAAGAATGAAGTTTGTTGAAGATCTAAAAATGCAGAAAGTTTCCTGTGAGGGGTAGGTTTAGGTGTAGGGTTGGTGTAGGGCGATATAAAATACAGTTTGTACAGTATAAAAACCATTACGCCAATGGAATGTCCCCATAAAACATGGAAACACAACATAATTGCATGCAAGTTTCACAATTTGTCTACATACTTTTATTTAATAGCATAGATATTGCAAGCTATTGACTGCAGTAGGACTTTATAGCATTTGTGATATGAGACAATGTAAACTGAAAATGTCGAACTTCTCACCATAGAAAGTGAAAGTCTGTTTTTTAGTTATTCAAAAGTAAAGACAATGAATAGGTTGGCCCTAAGAGCAATGTTCCATCATGAACATTGTTGTCCTTCCCACATAGCAAGCGATCTTGGCCCAAATGTGGCCTCAAGCTGGAACTGCTGCCACAGCATGGATCACGGCAAACATGAGGGCCGATTGCTGGTGGGAGGAGTGTGGCCCAAATCAGGCTTGTGATCTGACAGCATATTAGCCTATGTGACCCATGATAAACAAGATAAATAAAATATTGCATGATAATGGTTAAATGATCACAAAAATTTCAATGAAGTGTAGTATTGTTTAAATGTAATCTTTGAAATGGCAAGTCAGAACAGAATGAAACATATCATTTCAAAATTAAGCAAATCAGTAAATCAGTCAACTGCAATAAACTGCACTTACTTAAAAATGTATTCTATTTTACATTATTATTTCTCAGAACAAATAATCTTAGAATCCTTACATAAAGAGAGAGTGAGTGAGTGAGGGAGTGAGAGAGAGAGAGAGATGATGATAGAGAGAGAGAGGAGAGAGAGATTTTGAAATTTAGAATATCTTTATTATAACAATTTTCTCTTAAAATACACAATTATTCACACTTCATTCAGAAATACTTTTTTCCTTCTTTTTCATATACATTTTTCAAAAAGTCAACACCATTTAATTGTTCTCATATAGAGTACACAATACCTCATTAACACTCCAGATATCTATAAACTTTGGTAAACAGTCTACCAATTTGTAGTAAGCAAACTCTACTTTTAGTCTAGCTGCCACAAGTCCTAAAAACATAGGAACCACACTTATTACATCCTGCCCTAGAAGTTTATTTTTCCTCGTTTTCCAAATTACTAATTTTGCAGTGCCAGATAAAAAATTAATTAAAACCAAAGTCCTTTTCCTTTTGACTGAATACCTAGGCCCATAAATGAACAGTTCGAAAGAAAACACCTCACCCAAAGATAAAAACCAATTGCTTAAAAGAGAAAACAGATCCCCTAAACGTGAGCACTGCACAAATAAATAAAACAAAGATTCTACCTCCAAACAAAAAGGACAACCCACCCCAACACTAGGATTAAGATGCACCACATGTCTGTTCGTAGCTACTGCTCCTTGTACAATTCTCCACTGCAAGTCACCTGTCCGTTTATAGATTGGGCATTTGTACAGAGTGCGCCAGCAACCTTTAGGGGAAGAATCAAGTCCAAAAAAGTCTCTCCATTTTGTTAAAGAAACACCAGTCAACAACCTGGCATTTAATACTTTCACACAAGTCAAGTACAAGGCCTCCTTCCCAGTTGACTCGAAATAATCCAAAACTGGGGTTTTAAATGTCAACAAACAATGATAATCATCTTCCCAATTCTCCACAGCAGCTTTAACAAAGAGTGAAGGAAAATCATAATCAAGCCCTTCTTTCCACTCATGAATCATCTCTGTATTGTCCACAAAATCTCTGTGCTCCTTTCTTAACTTCCCGTGTACTTCTGCAACAAGCTGCTGTATCATTCTTGCAGATTTCACTTCGGTTATTTGGCTTATAACTTCCATGCTGCTACTCAGTACATGGCCCAACTTCATATATCCAGCAGCCACCAGCCGTGAGCGTAAACACGCAGATGATAAAAATCTTGACGTAAAGAGAGGGTTAAAAAACAAAGGTTCTTCCAACAGCCAAGGCCCAGCTGATGAATCAGGTAATCTTGACACAGTGAAAACTTTCCAAGCCTCAAACATAGATATATAATAGGGGGTAAGGTCTACTAAATCAGACTCTTGTAAATGCATAAGTAATAAATGTTTATCAAGTCCCATTCCCCCTACCCTCCGCAAAAGGGCTGTTGCTGTGTTCATCCAAGCAAAATTGCTGTTGTATAACAGTCTTTGTGCTGTTTTTAGACAAAAAGTCGTTATTCTTGCTTTTATATCCACTAGGCCTTGTCCCCCTTCTTGTGTAGGAAGATACAGTACTGCAGATCGGACCCAATGGTATCCCGACCAAAAAAAAGTCACTAAGTGCCTTTGAACTGCTTGAATTAAGCCTGCTGGTGGTTGCAGCACATTGAATTTATGCCACAGAGTGGATGCCACCAAATTGTTGTCCACCAAAACTCTTCCCCTGTAGGACAACTCGGGTAGCAACCATTTCCATCTAGACAATCGGGTGCATACTTTATCCTCTACACCCTCCCAATTTAATTTCTGAAACTCAGTAGAACCAAAATAAATACCTAGTATCTTAAAACCTTCAAATCTCCATTTAAGGTTTCCAGGCAATTGTGGAGGATTCTCTGAGAAATCATGACCTACCCAGAGAGCTTCACTTTTATCCCAATTCACCTTGGCAGATGAAGCCTTTTCATACACATCAAGTACATCAGACAAAACCTTAACATCTTGTGTATTATTAACAAATACCGTAATATCATCTGCATAAGCACTTAAAACTGTTCTTGAGTTCTTAAAATCTCTGGTTTTATTATTTCTGGTATTATTTTCACGTAATTTACAAAGTAGTAAAGGTTCTATTGCTATACTATATAGTTGCCCTGATAAAGGACACCCCTGTCTTATACCACTTGTTACAGGAATAGGACGGCTTAAACCACCTCCCACCTTGACAATACAAGAAGCACCTACATACAACAATTTCACCAATTTCAATCAAAAACTCCCAACACATTGAAAAGATATCTGTGAGCTACGCTATAAAATGCTTTTTCTTGATCTAGGGAGATCAGGCCAATTTTTCTTTTAAAAACTTTGCAAATATCTAAAACATCCCGTATCAAAAATAAGTTATCTGATATTGTCCTTTCTGGAACACAATATGTTTGATCCCGGTGTACTATTAAATGGAGGTACTTTTTTAGCCTATTAGCAAGGCATTTAGATAGAATTTTGTAATCAGTAGTCAATAGAGCAACTGGTCTCCAGTTTTTCAAAAGAGACAGATCCCCCTTTTTAGGCAACAAAGACAGAACAGCTCGTTTACAAGACACAGGCAACATACCATCTTTGTTACATTCACAAAAGACCTCACAAAGATCCTTTCCGATACAGTGCCAAAAATGTTTATAAAACTCAGGTTGCAAACCATCAATGCCTGGAGATTTTCCTGATTTAAGTTGACCCAAGGCAGCAGTTAGTTATTGGTAGGATATATCAATATTCAAAGCAGTCTTTGAGTCCAAGTCTATTTGAGGTAAATCATGAAAAAGTTGTGCAGAACAATTTTCATCACAATTCTCAGCAGTGTAAAGATTTGAATAAAAATCCACTGCATGACGACGCATTTCTCTGATATCATGTGTCAACTTCCCATCAGGAAGGCATAAGCAGACCATCTGTTTATGCTTTGCCACTTTACGCTCCAAATTAAAAAAATATGCACTTGGAGCATCCATATCTGCAACAGAAATAAAACGGGACCTTACCAAGGCCCCTTTTACTCTCTCATTTAACTCTCTTTTTTTACTCTCTTTTCTCTGTAGCTTACTACTCAACATAGGATCATTAATTAATTCTGCTTCTATAGATGATATCTCATTCTCAACAGACTCAATTGTTTCTCTTAACACTTTAGTAGATTTAGCAGTATACTGCAGGCAAAACATTTTTATATTAACTTTTCCTATATCCCACCACTGTCTTAAATTCTCAAAACTGATTTTTTTCATTTTCCACTGTTGCCAAAAAATTAAAAAAAGCTACCAAATTCTTTATCTTGAAGCAACCCAGTATTAAAATGCCAAAAAGAAGACTTTTTTTTAAACTCTGGGACTTACTTATTACAACCAACACCATATTATGATCTGTAAAACCCATTGGATTGATAGAACAATCAATAATTTGACTACTCATCTGTTTAGACACATAAATTCTATCCAAGCTAGCAGCAGTAACCCTATTATTATTCACCTTCACCCATGTGTATTGCCTCACATCAGGATGTTTAACCCTCCATATATCCAAAAGATCAGTTGCCCTTATTAACTTTGATAAACAAGATGACCACTGACTATGTGGTTCTTCAGTATTTCGATCAACTGTGAAATTTTCTGTACAGTTCCAATCTCCCCCTACTATCACATTACCATCATTAAAGCATTTTTTAAACACATTACTTAACACACCAAAAAACATTAATCTTTCAAAACCTACATTTGGTGCATACACATTGATGAAATAATACATTTCCCCATCAATATCAGCTTTAACTACCAAGAGACGACCATTTATTGGTTCTTCTGTACTCAAAACAGTGACCCTTAAATCAGGTGAAAAGAGAATTGCTACTCCTGCACTGAAATTCGTTTTGTGACCTAATTTATACTGCCCTTTCCACCACAATCCCCACTCAATTTAATTTCCTATATCGCTATTTGTTTCTTGAAGATAAATAACATGCAATTTTCTCTGCTCTATTATTTCAGATTCTAATGCACGTTTGTGCATATCCCTCCCCCCATTTATATTAAGAGAACCTACTCTTAAAACTTCCATATGCAATTTTAAGAGAGAAAGGAGAAAAACAGATAAGAACAGCAATGCAAAAAGAGACACCACGTGATGCATGAAATTGGTCAGCTAAGTCAAAACTTTTAACGTTCTCTTTTTTTCTACTTTTCTATACTTTCTAATTGCCATTACATGTTTCGTTAAACGAAACCTTTTTTTTCACTTAAGATCTCAAATCCCACATTCTTTTGATGTACTGAAACAGACTTCTCAAACTTCTCAATATCTGGAAAAAAATCTATCACATTAACTTGCTTCCCAAACGCATCATCCAGAAAAGCATTAATCTCTTCTAAAGTATACAATGAGGAATCATCTTGCGAGTTCATCTCACCACTACACAGCGAATCTCCCTGTGAGCATAAATCAAACTCATGCATAGATACATTCTCATCTGACAATGTTTCATCCATGCCACCCTCATTACATTCTTTATTGCATATCAACTCCATCTGCTGCTGTTTCTCCACCACACACTCAGCACTACAAATTCTAGACTGAATACCGCTAGTACTCGGTACAGAGTGCAAACCATGGACATAAACTTTTTCAACATTCAGTGAATCAGCAATTTCTCTGTTCATATCGTTATCCGCAATATTTCTGAAATCAGAAACTATCACTGTTTTTGTTTCCACTTCATTACTTATTTGAGTATTTTCGAGAGCAGATACACTTACTTCCGAAACTCTTACATCAGGAGGACCCTCAAACTCATCCCGAACCTCTTGGGTAGGCACGATAACAGGAACAACATCAGTCCCTTCTCTCGAAACACTGCCTTCTATTCCACGTTCTTTATGCGGACAAACATGCCGTTTATGCCCGATATCGCCACATTCAAAACACTTCATACTACCGGTTGTAGCGTAAACCATAAATGTCTTCGCTTCATATTTAACACGAAAAGATATATCCAGCGTTCGCTCCGGGAATCCAAAATCATGTTTACTTGTCTCCTAAAAGACATCACGTGTTTTAGAGCTGGGTATTTACATCCCAGAAAGATCGTTTTAAACGGACTAACAATCTTTCCGAAACGAACTAACTCGCGCTCCAATGCTTCATTGGTTATGAATGGCGACACATTTGAAATTGTAATTTTAGAAGAAACCATGTAAAGTGGAGTAACTTGGACTAAATCGTCATTTACAATAAGGCCACTTTCAATTATTTGATTCACAAGATGCTGCGCTTTCAAAAAGACCACAACAGCCTTGTTCATTCGAGAAGCAGAGGAAATATTTTCGTGGCCTACCACCTCTCCTATCGCAACAAGCACATCCTCCACCATTATCCCATCAACAGGTACACACCTGAGTCCTCAGATCTTTGGTATAGGTGTGATGCTTTGTGTGAGGAACAGATCCAAATTCAAACCATTCAGCGATATATATCTCCTTCATCTGTAGCTACTAGTAACATTTCAAAAATTTGGCTTAGAAGGTTTTACCAACAAGTTTTATGCGATATCAAAAGATCATTGGCTCTCGCCGGTTTAGTCCATAATGACGTGTTTGCGGGGTGATGGTGTTTGAATGAGAAAGCACGCCTTACGAGTGGATCGGGATACTAGTGATGGGAATATCGGATCATTTTACCGACTCGGATCTTTGAGTCTCGTTCAGCAAAATGAACAAATCTTTTTGTGAGTCATTTCGCTCATTTTAGCAAAATATAATTACAATGTTACCATGGTACGCAAACGTTGACAACTACAAAACAATACAAAACTAAATGCTATAGAAACAGAAAAGATTATCATTGTGTACCTGCGCTTCAGTCTTGATTAGATCAACTCAGGTTCTAGCTGATAGCCTTTGGGGTGAGTCCGTCGTTCATCACGTGACAGCCCCATAAGCTTAATCAATGCAGTCTGAGCCGGAAAGAGAATGGATTAGTTCATCTCTCGAGTCTTCGAATCGTTCGTTCTTTTGTCACGTGACAGCATTGGATAGAGAAATTAGTTAATGTTCAAGCTTCTACAAACGGGGGCACATTATTATGTTTTAATTTACAAAATTTTATAATTTATTATATTATTAATTTAATCTTACGTTCTGATGCGGTTATGGTCTCAAAATTGTAGCTTTACTCTACAGTTTATAAATGTTTGAATTTCTGCCTTATGTTCCTTTTCCATAAAACACTGAAGTTGTAACAAAAAGTAAATCAAGCGTTGGTTATTATTAATTAAGTCTCTAACGGCTCAGGACTACATAGGGTTACGCTTCTGGGTCGGGCAGTGATTGAAAGAACGACCTAAAACCCGAAGATGGAAGATGAAACTAATCCCCCCCCCCCCAAATTCTCTTTCCGACTCAGACTGCATTGGTTAAGCCTATAGGGCTGTCACGTGATGAACGAACGACCGGAAAACCCGAAGACTCGAAACAGGTGAAATACTTGACTAATTCCAGTACAGAACCTATAGGATGTTGCGGATACGCGACTGAACGAATCACTCCCCGAAACGACTAGTTCTTCCCGAGTCACATTAAAGATTCGTTCAAAATGAATCACTATGTGATAGTATTTGCAGCGTTTAATAACTTAAATTATGCCCTGCTCCTCACACTAAACTATTATATTCCGCCAGAGAGGACTGCGACTGCAACACATCATCATTTGACTACTGTGGTACTGCTTTTTGACATTTCTGCAATAAATTCTTGTTATTGCACATCTGTCTGTTGCGTTTCTCTTATTGACTGTATAATTTATACACTCACTCTTCATTGGTTGATTTTTTCTTTATAAAAATAAAACATTTTTAATGCAAAACATTTTTTATTGCACCGTTACATGAGTTGTGGATTTTAAGGCTGATTTTCTATTCTATATATACTATTTCAATTCTATATAAAATTACAGAGTTTGACTGTAAAAAATACAGCTAAATATAAAACTAATAAGATTCACGTTAAAATTACAAAAAAGAACATTATATTGTTAGTATGGACATAAACCTTTAATTTAATGAGCTACATTATTTAAGTACAGATATTGTTTGTAATTTTACATGAATTTGTATGTAATTTAAGAAAACAGAAAAAAATACTGTATAAATAATTAAGTTACTTTCCCGTATAAAAAAATTAGAATTACTGTAATTTGTCATTAATAATATAATCCATAAAATAACAGTCAAGTTGTTCATTTACAGATATTGTTTGTAATTTTACATGAATTTGTATGTAATTTCAGAAAACAGAAAAAATACTGTATAAATAATTAGGTAATTTTCCCGTATTAAAAAATGAGAATTACTGTAATTTGTCATTAATGATATAATCCTTAATATAATGGTCAAGTTGTTAATTTACAGATATTGTTAGTAATTTTACATGGTTTTAAACATAATTTTAAATTACAGAAAAATCCTGTAAAAAAATTAGAGTTATTTTCCGTGAAATTAGGATTTTTATTTTTACAGTGCAAAAAATCCACATATGCATCACATAAGTAATAGAAGTCATGATGCTCCAAGAAATCTCTAATATGGACAAAAGCATCCAACTATTGCTGTAGCGGAATAAAAATAAGACAGAAACACTTTGAATTATGAAACATGAAGACAATAAACACTGGAATTTAATAATACATGGTTTATCTGTATTCTTCAAGACATCTTGGGTATTTTCAGAATAATTAAGTATATTTATAATACATTGCTAATCGATATAGCCTTTATTACAGTCTAGAATATATTTTCTGCCTCATTCGGTGATAGATCACAAAGGAAGTTCTATCAAACATTTGACTGATGTTGTGGAGTAAAAACGGTCACGCTTGAGGCAAGGAAGTGGTGAGGATCTAAATGCAGCACAATTTATTAACAAAATTAATAAAAGAATCCAAACAAGGTAAAAACAAGGCAGATAAATTCAGACAGAGTAAAAAACATGCAACAGTTTACATAAAGTAAAACAATGACCAACAAACAAAAGACTGAAACACAAGGGTATAAATGCACAGGGTAACAGACGAACTAGGGGGGTGGAGCTAATAAATTGCTATAGAAACAAATGAGGGAGCAAAACCAGACAGTACAGGGAACGGGGGAAAACAGGAACTAAACACAGGAAACCAACATAAGGGCCTTTCGCACCGCGGGAACCTTTTCATAGTACCAGAACTAATTGTGGAACTACCCACTTTTTGGCGTTTTCGCACCGCCGGAACTGGGTGAGATTTTAGTACCGGACTGTGACTCTGGAGCCAGGTCTAACCCTAACCTAACCCTAAGACTAACCCTAACCCTAAGCTCCTACTCCGGAGCCAGGTCTAACCAGCTCAACTGGTACTAATCGTGACTAAGTAGACATTGATTGGCCAAACGCGTATGAAAACGCCCTCACCCGCCATGATTTAAAACTCAGAGTCCGACTTTCGTAGTACATTTAGTTCTGGAACTAAAGCGGTGCGAAAGGCCCTATAGAAACAATGGAAACAGAAACAACTTAAGAGTCATTAAAAGATGGGGGAAAACCAGAAAGGACTGTAACAAACAAAAAAAAGTCCCTTTTTTGATGGACAACAGGTTTAGAAATGCTTCTCATTACAAGTCATTACAAGGGAAGATGTTTGATGTGTGTTGCTTTTTCAAACGAATTCTAAGCGGGGAGGTTTTTCCTCATCTCTGTGCGTAGACTCATGGACAGACACAAACAGAGCAAATTTGGAGAGAAATAAAACTCACATAAATTATTTAAATGCAAAACCGAAAAAAAAAACACTATTCACAAGCACAAACTGAACCATGGATGCCATACTGAACAGTTCAATATTATACAGATAATTGTGGCATCCCTACTAAGAACAGAAATAAATAAATATATAGGATTGGATATAAATACACAAGGGCTAATAGGCAAACATGAAACACCTGGGAACAATCAGGGAGTAATCAACAAGAAAACTACAAAGGGACTACAAACATGGCACAAGAAACAGGAAACATGATCAGAAAAATGCAAACTAAAAGTCCATATAACAAAACTACAAGGAACACAAAATGTTGAACATGTAACATCCACATTAAGAGAAAGTAAGATTGGTACTGATTACCCATATTGCGTAGCCAAAAAATATTTGGCCCCTGCTATTGCAATATAAACATGTGAGTAGCCCCAGCCATCAACCAGCTCCTCATATTGCCAACAACAAAAGGAGAGTGTTGCCTCAATGTGCTTGAAGCCTCAGGAGAAGAAGATCTGAAGAAGGCTTCGGGAAAGAGGTCCTGTCATGCTCAGGTCTCTGAGGGCAAACCTTCCCAGGGAGGAGTGGATGTACAGCTGCCTCAGGAGCTTTGGGGCACATCAATTTCCAGCTAATCAAATCCCAGTGCCTGTCCAATATCGTTGCGACCTCAGAGATTTCGCTTCCCCCAGTGTAAGGGCACAAGTTCCATTGATCCCTGTTCCATTGAATTTACTGTGCCATTTTAGGTCATTGAGACTATGTTCAAAGAAAGTCTCAGTTCAGAAGAATTTACCAATTATTGGTATGTTTTGGGCCCTCCAAGAAAGGGTGCCCAGCTGACCCGTTTCTAGGCATAGGCAAACTAGGTGGTCGCCTTGGGCGCGACCAGCAGGAGGAACGCCAATGAGCGCAAGTACTTGCACTACATTTTAACAGGGTTGTGATAAAGAGTGGCACAGCCAACCAGAAATATGATTGCCACCCCCACTTGATCCCCCAACATCATTGGGCTAGAGTACTATCAATCTGACGATACCTGTATGCCACTAGATCAGAGTGCTGTCAATTGCTGCCAGATTGTTGCATGCAAAGTTTGCATTTGGAGAGCTCAACAACACCGTTAGATCAATGGGTTCTGTCAGTGCTTTAGCAAAGTAACACTTTTTTTTTTTTTTGCCATGCAATAAAGCTAAGTTCACAGGCCAGTTTAAAATACAAACAAGTAAAAAGTGCACAAAATCAGTATTTTGTTAGGGCAGTATTTGTGGCAGTCGAGAAATCATGCTGCAAAATTGTTCCAAAATGTGTGCATTTTTGCGCCAATGCATTGTTAAACTATCAGCGTGTCATATTCCCATATAAACTTTAACATGGCAAACTAAAAAATATTAGTACAGTTATAAATCGCTAATTTACATCCACATTTATTAAACCCCCCCCGCCTTTGTAGGAATAACGCATAATTCCGGACAACCAGTGTCAAAATGCTGACAACTTCATCCTTCTAAAACAGGCACAAAACTTGTAGATCGGCTATAACAGGCAACTTCGTGCCTAAAATGGTATTACCACCAAGAAAATAAATGGGCAAACATGTTATATCTTAACAAGTTAAGTACAACAAATAATATCATTCATATTTTATACTATATTAGAACCTGCGTTACGCGGAGGGGGGTGGGTGAGGGGTTTGCCCCATCGAGATTTCACCCCCAGGGCGTCAAAATAGTCTCGAAACGGCCATGGTCCCCAGCCTCTACCAAAACAATTGAGTTAAATGGCATTGTAAGAATAACCCAAAATAACACTGCCACTCCCCTCCCACTAAAGCACGCAACAGCTATTGCCCTACTTGGTAAGGTTCACTCCACAGGAAGGTGGCACCTCAAGAGCTTACTGTTGGGGGACCCCGACAAGACCTATATGATGCTACGGGATTTAGCAGACACTTTTATGCTAAGCGACTTACAAATGAGGACAATGGAAGCAATCAAAATCAACAAGAGAGCAATGATATGCAAGTGCTATAACAAGTCTCAGTTAGCTTAACGCAGTACACGTAGCAATGTTTTGTTGTTGTTTTTTAATTATATATTAAATGAAAAGAAAACAGATATAATAGAAAAAGAATAGAGCAAGAATACAAGCAGTTAGTAGATGAATAGAGTGCAAGTCTAAAAGGGCCAAGTGTTTTTTTTTTAAGAATATAATTAGAATATAGAGTGCTAGAGTTAGAGGGTCAATTTATAAGGTTTTATTGCTTGGATTTGTGTTGTGGCCTTGGATTAGGCCACAACTTCCCCATAGGACCGTCTCGTGGATGGAACACATGCTGAAGCAATAGTGAGAGCTACCTCCTGGGGTAGGTCACCTAGAACCTCCGCGTCCCATCCAGGGACCACATATGGAGTTTCCACAGGTCTGGACGTGAGTGCCAGAGGGTGCCCCATCTCTGAGAAAGCAGATCCTTCCTCAGAGGTATCGGCCAGGGAGGGGCTGTTGCAATGAGCATGAGTTCCCGGGAACCAGGTCCTGTTGGGCCAATATGGAGCCACCAACAAGACCTGCTCCTCATCCTCCCTAATCTTGCACATTGTCTGTGCGAGCAGGCTCACTGGGGGAACGCATATTTGCGCAGGCCCCGGGGCCAGCTGTGTGCCAGTGCGTCCGTGCCGAGTGTTGCCTCGGTTAGGGAGTAGAACCAGGACCAGGGCAGGACCTTGTACTGATATGCCCGCCCTCTATCGAGAATCGCAGGAATGGCCTGTGCCGCGGGAGTATCGAGACATGAAAGTACATGTCCTTGAGGTCGATCGCTGCAAACCAGTCTTGGGAACTGCATTCAACAGCTGCGTCAACATCTTGCGTCAACATCTTGAATGGCATCCTGTGAAGCGCACAGTTCAAAACTCGCAGATCCAATATCGGTCATAACCCACCACTTTTCTTGGGCACAATGAAGTAAGGGCTGTAAAACCCTGTCCTCATATCGCCTGGAGGGACCGGCTCTATCGTGTCCTTCGCCAGCAGGACTGCGATTTCCACACGCAAGATAGGGACATCAACAGCCTTGACTGAAGTGAACCGGATGCCCCTGAACTTGGGGGGACGCCGGGCGAACTGAATCGCATAGCCGAGTCTGATGGTCCACAGGAGCCACCGAGACAGACCGGGGAGCGCCAACCAGGCTCAGAGAGACCGTGCCAATGGAACCAACAGAGCCACCAACGTACCCGCGGTGGGGCAGCAAGGTGGAATACAGGGACAGGCTCGGACCTGATGGCGGGATGTGACGGCAGAGGGCGGAGTCTGGGTGTGAAGTGTAACCCTGTCCTAGTGTCGAGATCAGAGACTGAGGAAAGCGCTCTTTTATTGTTTAAGTTTTGGGTACCGCTGGCTGCTGGGCCAGTGGCGGAACAAAAACAGAATGAAAAAAAAGATTCTCCACCCGGCCCTCTTCCGGGGGAGGGAGTGGTGCGGTCACCATCTCCCGATGAGCAGTCTCTTCCATCTCCTGGTCGCCCATCTCAGGGCCTCTTGTACTTGCACTTACCGCCGGGTTGTGTACCATCCTGCCTGCGATCGGCTCCACGACGCTGCCTGGTGGAAGGCTGCTGCTGCTGTGTGGGAGCGGGGGCAGCCGCAGGGGGGCACCCACAGTGACGAGCAGGCTGACGAGCTACAGCCGGGGTGGAAGCAGCAGGTTTCCTCCGGCTCATGATGTGCTTAATCGCCTCAGTCTGCGTCTGTGCTGTTGAGAACTGCTGGGCAAAGCTCTCGACAGCGTCGCCGAAGAGGCCGGTCTGGGACACAGGAACCTTGAGGAACTGCCCTATCATGAGGAGGAGTCTACAAGACTTGTTGCGGGCAAGAGTAAAAGTACCATCCACGATCTTGTGAGATCCTCATGCACCTCCGGGAAGAATGGCACCGGAGGGGGGTGCTGAGAACCAGCGCGACCCCCACTGAGAAACCATTCATCCAGCCTCGAAGGATCGGGATGTGGTGGAGGATTCCAAATGGGCCCGACATTCTCGGCGGCCCGGGAAAGCATAGCGGTCATCTCTGGGTCTGGCTCGGACAGCGCTGTCACACCCGAAGGGGGCAACGCAGTCGGGTCGTCATCCCCGGAGAGAGAGAGAGAGAGCACTCCGATGCAGCGATTGACATCTGGTCTCGAGGGGGCGAACCGAAAGAAACAGCCAGCTCCCTTAACCCTGTAGAGGGGCCAGCGCGTCCCTGTGGCCGCTCCACCGGCTGCGGAGTGCTTGGGGGGTGACGAACTCCCTCTGGGGAAGCCGTTACCGTGATCCTCAAATCACCTCTGACTCCACCGGACGCAGAGCCGCCCCGATTACCAGGACGAACACTGGATGCAGCCGAGCAGAGGGACCCCACAAGTTGACTTAAGAAGTCTTTCATGAAATCAGAGATGGCCAGTCCAAACAAATAGAAATGCACCATCCACGAGGATTCCTCAGCACGCTCAACGCCCAGACTTGTGATGCGCGACCGTGACCGTCCCGATGCCAGGGGAAAGCGACCCCACACAGAAACGCACGGGTGAAAGCCATCTTTAAAAAGCGGGATCACCATTGGTGCTCTTTTAGAGCGTGCTCTTTTGTGCTGAAGCACGCAGGGGAGCTGGCCACCGCACACTCCAAGTGTGGCTGTCTGCACGAAAGATTATCTTTTTCTTTCTCTCCGTGAGACCGCAACCACTGCTGCAATGCTGTAACGCCCGCACTCGCTCTTGCAATCACTCGAAGAGGAGAGCAGTAGTGATGCACCACTGCTCAACTCCGAAGTGAAAGGATGAATTAATGCGGTGCACCTGCTGTCTCTTATACCCGCTCTGCAGGGTGTGGCAGTCAGATGTGAAATCCACATGCCAATGTCCATTGGCTCGTTTAGTTATATTCGAAGTGGGTCGGTCTCCCTGGCGACATCCCAATTCGTCGTTGACGTCGAGAGTTACCGACTGAAAGGGAACCATCGTTCCCCGAGAGGTGTCCCCTTGCCATACTTCTGCATGCCTGTGAGCATCTTGATTCAGCGTTTCAGAAGCTAACCTGTTGTTGTTCCAGGCGTTTTTTTTTGTAGCTTCCACATTACGGTGTCACCCATCATGGGTGACGCAGCACCGATCAGGATTTGAGTAGTTGCACACATGCAAGTATTGGTCTGTCAGTGTGTCAGAGTTTTTTTGATTAACAGCTGTTGCTAAGAGTTTGAACCACAGTTCTAAGTGCAGTTTTCTTTGGATGCTCTGGTTTCCCCCACAATCCAAAGAGTTGCTAAATTGTCCACAGGTGCAAATGTGTGTCTGTGTCTGTGCGTGAGCCCTGTGATGGACTGGCTATTTGTTCAGGGTGCTGGGATAGACTCCATCCCTCCTGTGACCCTACAGAGAGTAAGGGGTTTTGAGAATGGATGGATGGTTGCAAGTTAAAGAGGAAATCCATGGAAATAGGAATGTAATACATTCTCAGTTCTCTAAACATTTGAGTTTTCAAGATAAATGCATAAATCAGCTGCACATTGTTAGTTCAAAATGAGCCCCTTTTAGTGACCAATTTCAACAGAGTAACACAGTCTTTGCATTGACTTGTACCTGGACTTTACAGTGGATTCAAATTTCTGTTTAGCTGTGATAGTGTCTCCATCCATGTCAAATTCACACTGGAAGCCAAACATTTTGAATAATAATAATATTTAAGGCCTTAGTTCTCTTTGTTCATTGTTAACTCTTGTCTATGTTATGTGTGGTTATGTTTTCTAAAGTTGTTTCTGTGCGTTTCTAAATATTATTAATTAAAGAGTTCAAATTGGATTCATATGCATCATATGCTTCATTGCAGCCACCCCAGTGTGACATATATTCAAATATAATAATTATATTTTAATTATTATACATTCATCATTTTAAATTACTTTTGTTCCTGGTTCAAAAAGGTGTTCTTGTAAAAAAAAAAAGCAGCAGTGTCTGGAACAGACTTCCAACATCACTCCTGCTTAAAAAGCTGCAATCTAATCCTGTTTGTGAAATTAACCTGCTCCCAAGCACAAGCCAATGGATCTGTTGCTATGACAACAACTCTGAGATGAGATTCAAAAAATGGAACAAAACAGGATCAAGTCAAACCGTCAACAGCTAAATCTAGATAAATCAGTAATCCACATACGAAGGAACAGGGGCAGTGGAAAATGAGAAGGAAAATGAGGAAATATTGCCTTTGATTTGTTTATTTTATTTTATTTGATTAAGTTTATTTCCGCTTAGTCAGTTGAAGTTTATTTAATTTCAAGTAATACAATTTTTTTCTTGCGGTTTTAGTTTTTATAAAAACCTAGCTTCCTGTATGCTTCAAACAAGTATACATTTCATTACTGTGGCAATGTTTGGTATCGGGCCAAGCAGTGTCACAAGAATCAAAGTTGTGGGGTCAGTATCAGTAGGAATCCCTCCAAAATGACATGCTGTCAGCCGAGTGAGCAGCAGAGACAACATCTAGCATCAGCAGAAGTGTCAATCTTAACATGACCCTTATAAACAAGAATTTATATAAGCTACTTACAATTTTAGACACAATATGACTGTTTTGGTATATTTTGTCAACAAATATAATTCCAATTTGTGTCTCTGAGCAACATGATGGTGTTTCGTTTCTGAATGAAACAACCTTTAAATGATTTGGTTCAATCGCAGTGACTCACTTATTATCAGTGGCTTGCTGCCACCTACTGGCGGTTTTATTTTCACATTTAAAGTATCTTTAAATTTTTTTTTTTTTTGTTTGTTTTATAATTTCACTTGAGTATTCAAGTTTTAGTTCTTAAATATCAAAACAGTATGAGCATTTGTAACGCAGGTAATACATCCATGTCCTGCATTAACAGTGGGAAATGATCTAAAAGCCCCTCTAATGCAGCTTCTGTGTTTCTTGCATTGCAAAGATGGATTTTGTCCATACTGATTTCTTGAAAAGGGTAAAAATCTCTTTAAACTTGTTGGAAGTTATTAATTTCTATCACTGCTGTGAACTTATCACCACACAGAATATGAAGAATATCAAACATTTTAGGAGTCAGCTATCCACGGCAGTCCTTAAGATATCAGCACAATAACACACTCAGCAAAATATTGTCTAATTATCGTTATCAATAAAATCCAGAAAATATTTAGATATATTTTTTTTGTCAATATTGCACACCCCTAGAATTTTTTTTTTAAAATAAATATGAGAAGTGCCTTTTTTTCCACTTGAGCCCCTGAAAGAGTTCCAAGGCACCCCATATGCCGTAGGGCCGATCTAATGCGCAAATACATAAAAAAGAGGGTGCCTGGCAGATTATATTGAGTTTTAAGATTCTGGAAGGATTTTAAACCACTATCATCATAAATATCTCCCAGCGTGTTTACTTTATTATGAGTCCATTGCGGACAATGAAATGGAGTTCTGCCTGACAAAAGATTATTATTGTGGAAAATAAGCGAATGCCTATGCCATTTTGTAACTACAGTAGTTGTGAACGCCTTTCATCATGCCTCCATGTGGAGAGGAGGTGGGTTACAATAGGACCAAACCGAAATTTACACTAAGCGGAACCCCCGAAAAAAACAAGATGCTTCAATTTATACGGATAAACAATAGATTCCTCAATTGCTCTCCAATACACAGAAGCGTCAGGATCAAACCATACTGATAAAGGGCGGAGGGAAAAGGCTTGAGCGTAGAGTCTAAAATTGGGAAAAGAAAGACCTCCATGTAATCTACATCGTTGTAAGGTAGTCAGTTTAATACGAGGACGTTTCCCATCCCATATATACCATGAAACACATGCATCAAGTTTGTTCCAGTAGCGTGGGAGAACATTAATTTTAATCACCAATATACGAGCAAACAAAGAAATATGATGATGAGTATTCCGTATAATTATGGGAGAAATAATTTCAGATTGTCGAACCGCTTGAGCTAAGGGTTCCAAGGATAGGGCAAATAACAGAGGAAAAAGCAGGCAACCCTGACGAGTACCTCAATGTATAAAGAATGGATTAGAGCAAACAGAACCTGTGAGAACAGTGGCTACTGGATTGGCGTACAGAACGTTTATCATGTTAATGAAACTAGATCCTAGACCCAGATGCTGTAGAACCGCCCGTAAATAGTTCCATTCTAGCTGGTCGAAAGCTTTCATCGCATCTAGAGATAATACTGCGCAAGGGGAGGACGACATATTCATTGAATTAATAATATGATAATAACCTTCGTAAGTTATCGCAGCTGATCGCGAGATTATGATTCCACACTCAGTCACTGCTTCATCAAACTACGCCTTTGTTTCTTTTTTGTTTTGAATACGCGCCCTCTAGTGGCAAAAAACTACATATTGGCCTTTAAGTTTAGGTATGGGGCAGGATTTAGGGTTCTAAAATATGGTCATGCAGAATAAGAATATATGTGCTTTATAAGTACTAATAAAAAGCCAATATGCTAGTAATATGCTTGCTAATAAGCAACTAGTTAAAACGTGCGAATGGTCCCCAAACTAAGTGTTGCCTAATTATTCCTGTGATGACAAAGCTGAATTGACAGCGTCATGTGTGATCAGTGTCACACGATTGATCCTTCTGAAATCATTCTAATAGGCTGATTTGCAATGTCCAGCTCATTTTATCTTATCCACTGTCGGGAAACAGTAGTGCGCTTCTATTTTCGTGGGAACATTGCTGAAGTATGTGTTGGTGGTTTCCGGCATGGTTTTTTTGATTTATGGTATTTAGAAAGTGTCAGTGGACAACAT
Organism: Sinocyclocheilus anophthalmus; assembly: GCA_018155175.1. Taxonomy (NCBI): domain Eukaryota; kingdom Metazoa; phylum Chordata; class Actinopteri; order Cypriniformes; family Cyprinidae; genus Sinocyclocheilus; species Sinocyclocheilus anophthalmus. The sequence continues at coordinate 160,819 of JADLZN010008127.1, read as the reverse complement.
TTGATTTTGTATTAGTTTTTTTTTGTAACAAATGCCTTTAGTCACATTTAATCAATTGTATGGATCCTTCCTGTATAAAATTAATAATTTAATCTCCTATTGCCCCGGTACTGGTGTGGTGGTGTTAACGATCCTTGCTAGATTAATTGTGGTGTGCCGAAATCAATGATGTGGTGATTTAACGTGTTTGTTTGTTGATTGTGTTTCAAACAAAAAAAAAAAAAGGTTTAAATCTTGTTTCAGTATATAAACCCAGGTTTCAAAGATCCTGTTTGATTACATGTAAGCAAACATTTATTTTCAGGTATAGTTTCAAATTTTCTGGTTATTTTTGGACTTTGGCCTCATTTTGTTGTGGGAATATGAATATGGAAATTGGCCATGGTAATCAAATTTAATTAGTTAGATAATGGCACTCATCTATCAACAGTGTTGCCAGATTATAGTAACGTTATTGTCATGGTACACATCTTGGTACACATACACATCTTACCTAACACAGCATGTGTAATGGAGCAACGTTTGATTTGAAAGAGTGCAGAAAGAAATATTTTCAGTGAGTATTGACTATCAGTCTCTTCTCCACACAAATCTATCATAAGACATCAGAAGACGAGAGAAGATTGTGTGAAGATTCTCCTTTTGTGTTCCACTGACAAAATATCAACATATGCATTTGAAGCAACATGAGGTTTATTCATTTTGCGTGAACATGAAACATTATTTCAAGAATTTGTGTTACTG
>JADLZN010008127.1:0-155611 GCA_018155175.1 Sinocyclocheilus anophthalmus | reverse complement strand
GGCAGCAGTTAGTTATTGGTAGGATATATCAATATTCAAAGCAGTCTTTGAGTCCAAGTCTATTTGAGGTAAATCATGAAAAAGTTGTGCAGAACAATTTTCATCACAATTCTCAGCAGTGTAAAGATTTGAATAAAAATCCACTGCATGACGACGCATTTCTCTGATATCATGTGTCAACTTCCCATCAGGAAGGCATAAGCAGACCATCTGTTTATGCTTTGCCACTTTACGCTCCAAATTAAAAAAATATGCACTTGGAGCATCCATATCTGCAACAGAAATAAAACGGGACCTTACCAAGGCCCCTTTTACTCTCTCATTTAACTCTCTTTTTTTACTCTCTTTTCTCTGTAGCTTACTACTCAACATAGGATCATTAATTAATTCTGCTTCTATAGATGATATCTCATTCTCAACAGACTCAATTGTTTCTCTTAACACTTTAGTAGATTTAGCAGTATACTGCAGGCAAAACATTTTTATATTAACTTTTCCTATATCCCACCACTGTCTTAAATTCTCAAAACTGATTTTTTTCATTTTCCACTGTTGCCAAAAAATTTCAAAAAAGCTACAAAATTCTTTATCTTGAAGCAACCCAGTATTAAAATGCCAAAAAGATAACTTTTTTGGACTCTGGGACTTACTTATTACAACCAACACCAGATTATGATCTGTAAAACCCATTGGATTGATAGAACAATCAATAATTTGACTACTCATCTGTTTAGACACATAAATTCTATCCAAGCTAGCAGCAGTAACCCTATTATTATTCACCTTCACCCATGTGTATTGCCTTACATCAGGATGTTTAACCCTCCATATATCCAAAAGATCAGTTGCCCTTATTAACTTTGATAAACAAGATGACCACTGACTATGTGGTTCTTCAGTATTTCGATCAACTGTGAAATTTTCTGTACAGTTCCAATCTCCCCCTACTATCACATTACCATCATTAAAGCATTTTTTAAACACATTACTTAACACACCAAAAAACATTAATCTTTCAAAACCTACATTTGGTGCATTGACGAAATAATACATTTCCCCATCAATATCAGCTTTAACTACCAAGAGACGACCATTTATTGGTTCTTCTGTACTCAAAACAGTGACCCTTAAATCAGGTGAAAAGAGAATTGCTACTCCTGCACTGAAATTCGTTTTGTGACCTAATTTATACTGCCCTTTCCACCACAATCCCCACTCAATTTAATTTCCTATATCGCTATGTGTTTCTTGAAGATAAATAACATGCAATTTTCTCTGCTCTATTATTTCAGATACTAATGCACGTTTGTGCACATCCCTCCCCCCATTTATATTAAGAGAACCTACTCTTAAAACTTCCATATGCAATTTTAAGAGAGAAAGGAGAAAAACAGATAAGAACAGCGATGCAAAAAGAGACACCACGTGATGCATGAAACTGGTCAGCTAAGTCAAAACTTTTATCGTTCTCTTTTTTTCTACTTTTCTATACTTTCTAATTGCCATTACATGTTTCGTTAAACGAAACCTTTTTTTTCACTTAAGATCTCAAATCCCACATTCTTTTGATGTAATGAAACAGACTTCTCAAACTTCTCAATATCTGGAAAGAAATCTATCACATTAACTTGCTTCCCAAACGTATCATCCAGAAAAGCATTAATCTCTTCTAAAGCAAATAATGAGGAATCATCTTGCGAGTTCATCTCACCACTACACAGCGAATCTCCCTGTGAGCATAAATCAATCATAGATGGATGCATAGATACATTCTCATCTGACAATGTTTCATCCATGCCACCCTCATTACATTTTTATTGCATATCAACTCCATCTGCTGCTGTTTCTCCACCACACACTCAGCACTACAAATTCTAGACTGAATACCGCTAGTACTCGGTACAGAGTGCAAACCATGGACATAAACTTTTTCAACATTCAGTGAATCAGCAATTTCTCCGTTCATATCGTTATCCGCAATATTTCTGAAATCAGAAACTATCACTGTTTTTGTTTCCACTTCATTACTTATTTGAGTATTTTCGAGAGCAGATACACTAACTTCCGAAACTCTTACCTCAGGAGGACCCTCAAACTCATCCCGAACCTCTTGGGTAGGCACGATAACAGGAACAACATCAGTCCCTTCTCTCGAAACACTGCCTTCTATTCCACGTTCTTTATGCGGACAAACATGCCGTTTATGCCCGATATCGCCACATTCAAAACACTTCATACTACCGGTTGTAGCGTAAACCATAAATGTCTTCCCTTCGTATTTAACATGAAAAGATATATCCAGCGTTCACTCCGGGAAATCCAAAATCATGTTTACTTGTCTCCTAAAAGACATCACGTGTTTTAGAGCTGGGTATTTACATCCCAGAAAGATCGTTTTAAACGGACTAACAATCTTTCCGAAACGAACTAACTCGCGCTCCAATGCTTCATTGGTTATGAATGGCGACACATTTGAAATTGTAATTTTAGAAGAAACCATGTAAAGTGGAGTAACTTGGACTAAATCGTCATTTACAATAAGGCCACTTTCAATTATTTGATTCACAAGATGCTGCACTTTCAAAAAGACCACAACAGAGCCTTGTTCATTTCAGAGCAGAGGAAATATTTTCCGTTGGCCTACCCACCTCTCCATCGCAACAAGCCCAGCCTCCACCATTATCCCATCACCGGTACCCCCTGAGTCCCAGATCTTCGTATACTGTGTGATGCTTTGTGTGATGAACAGATCCAAATTCAAACCATTCAGCGATATATATCTCCTTCCTCTGTAGCTATAGTAACAATTTCAAAATTTGCCGTTAAGAAGTTTTACAACAAGTTTTACAACAGCGATATCAAACGCTCATTGGCTCTCGCCGGTTTCGTCATAGATGCCGTGTTTGCGGTGATGCGTGTTTTGAATGAGAAACGCACGCCTTTACGGAGTGGATCGGGATACTAGTGATGGGAATATCGGATCATTTTACCGACTCGGATCTTTGAGTCCCGTTCAGCAAAATGAACAAATCTTTTTCGAGTCATTTCGTTCATTTTAGCAAAATATAATTTAAATGTTACATGTTACGCAAACGTTGATCACACTACAAAAAAACTATAATGCTATAAGAAACAGAAAATATAAATTCATTGTTTACCTGGATCTTTAGTCTATGATTAGCTCACCTCACCTCACCTCTTATCTGACAAGTATTCAGGTTTGAGTCGTTCGTTCATCACGTGACAGCCCCATAAGCTTAATCAATGCAGTCTGAGCCGGAAAGAGAATTGATTAGTTCATCTCTCGAGTCTTTCGAATCATTCGTTCTTTTGTCACGTGATGTGATATTATTGGATAGAGAAATTAGTTAATTTATAAGCTTCCTTACAAACGGGTGCATAGTTTATTATTATTATTATCATCATTATTATAATTATTATTTACTCTTACAGTTACGTGATGCGTTTCTGGTCTCAAATTGTAGCTTTTTACTTCTTACAGTTTATAAATGTGTGAATTTCTGCCATTATGGTTCTTTTCCATAACACTGAATGTTGTAACAAAAGTAATAAAGAGTTGGTTATTATTATTAAGTCTCTTTCCGGCTCAGACTACATAGTTTAAGCTTATGGGTCTGTCACGTGATGAAAGAACGACTCAAACCCGAAGACTGGAGAGATGAACTAATCAATTCTCTTTCCAGCTCAGACTGCATTGGTTAAGCTTATGGGGCTGTCATGTGATGAAAGAATGACTCGTAAAACCCGAAGACTCGAAACAGGTGAACTACTTGACTAATTCCAGTACAGAACCTATAGGATGTTGCGCATTTGCGACTGAACAAATCACTCCCCGAGAGGACTCGTTCTTCCCGAGTCACATTAAAGATTCGATCAAAATGAATCACTATGTGATTGTATTTGCAGCGTTTAATAACTTAAATTATGCCCTGCTCCTCACACTAAACTATTATATTCCGCCAGAGAGGACTGCGACTGCAACGCGTCGTCATTTGGACTACTGTGGTACTGCTTTTTGACATTTCTGCAATAAATTCTTGTTATTGCACATCTGTCTGTTGCGTTTCTCTTATTGACTGTATACTTTATACACTCACTCTTTATTGGTTGATTTTTTCTTTATGAAAATAAAGCATTTTTAACGCAATACATTTTTTATTGCATGGTTACATGATTTGTGGATTTTAAGGCTGATTTTCTATTCTATATTTATTCTATTTCAATTCTATATAAAATTACAGAGTTTGACTGTAAAAAATACAGCTAAATATAAAACTAATAAGATTCACGTTAAAATTACAAAAAAGAACATTATATTGTTAGTATGGACATAAACCTTTAATTTAATGAGCTACATTATTTAAGTACAGATATTGTTTGTAATTTTACATGAATTTGTATGTAATTTAAGAAAACAGAAAAAAATACTGTATAAATAATACAGTAATTGCTTGTATAAAAAAATTTAATTACTGTAATTTTTCATTAAAGGAATAATACTTAAAATAACAGTCAATTTGTTAATTTACAGATACTGTTTGTAATTTTACATGAATTTGTATGTAATTTCAGAAAACAGAAAAAATACTGTATAAATAATTAGGTAATTTTCCCGTATTAAAAAATGAGAATTACTGTAATTTGTCATTAATGATATAATCCTTAATATAATGGTCAAGTTGTTAATTTACAGATATTGTTAGTAATTTTACATGGTTTTAAACATAATTTTAAATTACAGAAAAATCCTGTAAAAAAATTAGAGTTATTTTCCGTGAAATTAGGATTTTTATTTTTACAGTGCAAAAAATCCACATATGCATCACATAAGTAATAGAAGTCATGATGCTCCAAGAAATCTCTAATATGGACAAAAGCATCCAACTATTGCTGTAGCGGAATAAAAATAAGACAGAAACACTTTGAATTATGAAACATGAAGACAAACACTCGACTGAGACGATATATAGTTTATCTGTGTTCTTCAAGCCATCTCTGGTATTTTCAGAATAATTAAGTATATTTATAATCCATTGCTAATCGACATAGCCTTTATTACAGTGTTGAATATATTTTCTGCCTCATTCTGTGATATGAAGCCACATCAGATCACAAAAGGATGTTATTTGACTGATGTTGTGGAGTAAAAACGGTCACGCTTGAGGCAAGGAAGTGGTGAGGATCTAAATGCAGCACAATTTATTAACAAAATTAATAAAAGAATCCAAACAAGGTAAAAACAAGGCAGATAAATTCAGACAGAGTAAAAAACATGCAACAGTTTACATAAAGTAAAACAATGACCAACAAACAAAAGACTGAAACACAAGGGTATAAATGCACAGGGTAACAGACGAACTAGGGGGGTGGAGCTAATAAATTGCTATAGAAACAAATGAGGGAGCAAAACCAGACAGTACAGGGAACGGGGGAAAACAGGAACTAAACACAGGAAACCAATAGTGCCTTTCGCACCGCGGGAACCTTTTCATAGTACCAGAACTAATTGTGGAACTACCCACTTTTTGACGTTTTCGCACCGCCGGAACTGGGTGAGATTTTAGTACCGGACTGTGACTCTGGAGCCAGGTCTAACCCTAACCTAACCCTAAGACTAACCCTAACCCTAAGCTCCTACTCCGGAGCCAGGTCTAACCAGCTCAACTGGTACTAATCGTGACTAAGTAGACATTGATTGGCCACCCGCGTATGAAAACGCCTTCACCCGCCATGATTTAATCCCCAGTCCCAGTACTTTTACGTACTGTACATTTAGTTCGGTAACTCAAGCTGTGCGAAAGGCTATAGAAACATGGAAACAGAAACCAACTTAAGAGTCTTAAAAGATGGGTGAAAACCATAAAGGACTGAACAAACAAAAAGGTCCCTTTTTTGATGGACATCATTTTAGAATGGTCTCATTACAAGGAAGATGTTGGTATGTGTTGCTCTTTAAAATTCAATTGACATTCTACGCGGGGATTTTTCCTCAACTCTGTGTGAGACTCAGTGGACAAGACCACAAACAGAGCAAATTTTGGAGAGAAATAAAACTCACGAAATTATTTTAAATGGCAAAACCGAAAAAAAAAAAACACTATTCACAAGCCAACGCACCATGGATGCCATACTGAACAGTTCAATATTATACCGATAATTGTGGCATCCCTACTAAGAACAGAAATAAATAAATATATAGGATTGGATATAAATACACAAGGGCTAATAGGCAAACATGAAACACCTGGGAACAATCAGGGAGTAATCAACAAGAAAACTACAAAGGGACTACAAACATGGCACAAGAAACAGGAAACATGATCAGAAAAATGCAAACTAAAAGTCCATATAACAAAACTACAAGGAACACAAAATGTTGAACATGTAACATCCACATTAAGAGAAAGTAAGATTGGTACTGATTACCCATATTGCGTAGCCAAAAAATATTTGGCCCCTGCTATTGCAATATAAACATGTGAGTAGCCCCAGCCATCAACCAGCTCCTCATATTGCCAACAACAAAAGGAGAGTGTTGCCTCAATGTGCTTGAAGCCTCAGGAGAAGAAGATCTGAAGAAGGCTTCGGGAAAGAGGTCCTGTCATGCTCAGGTCTCTGAGGGCAAACCTTCCCAGGGAGGAGTGGATGTACAGCTGCCTCAGGAGCTTTGGGGCACATCAATTTCCAGCTAATCAAATCCCAGTGCCTGTCCAATATCGTTGCGACCTCAGAGATTTCGCTTCCCCCAGTGTAAGGGCACAAGTTCCATTGATCCCTGTTCCATTGAATTTACTGTGCCATTTTAGGTCATTGAGACTATGTTCAAAGAAAGTCTCAGTTCAGAAGAATTTACCAATTATTGGTATGTTTTGGGCCCTCCAAGAAAGGGTGCCCAGCTGACCCGTTTCTAGGCATAGGCAAACTAGGTGGTCGCCTTGGGCGCGACCAGCAGGAGGAACGCCAATGAGCGCAAGTACTTGCACTACATTTTAACAGGGTTGTGATAAAGAGTGGCACGGCCACCCTGAAATATGACTGCCGTCCCCACTGGATTCCCCAACATCATTGGACTAGTGTACTGTCAATCTGACAATGCCTGTATGCCTTTGCATCAGAGCGCTGTCAATTGCTGCCAGATTGTTGCATGCAAAAGTTGCAATTGGAGCGCTTAATAACACCATTAGATCTATGGGTTCTGTCAGTGCTTTAGCAAAGTAACACTTTTTTTTTTTTTTGCCATGCAATAAAGCTAAATTCAAAGGCCAGTTTAAAATACAAACAAGTAAAAAGTGCACAAAATCAGTATTTTGTTAGGGTAGTATTTGTGGCAGTCGAGAAATCATGCTGCAAAATTGGTCCAAAAGTTGTGCATTTTTTCCGCCAATGCATTGTTAAAGGATCAGTGTGTTGTGTAATATTCCCATATAAAACTTTAATGGCCAACTAAAAAATATTAGTACAGTAAAATTCGCTAATTTACAATCCACATCCTTTATTAAACCGCTTTGTCGAATTTAACGCATCCTTACGGAAGTGTCAAAATGCTGAATCAATTCATTCACTTCCACACAGGCACAAACTTGTTATAATAGGCTTTAAGGCATCTAGTGCCTACATAATGGTATTACAGAAAATAAATGGCGCAAAATGTATATCTTAACAGTTAATTTACAAATAATATAATTCATATTTTATACTATATTAGAATGCGTTCAGGAGGGAGGGTGGGTGAGGGGGTTGCCCCATCAGAGATTTCACCAAGGGCGTCAAAATAGCTCGAAACGGCCCTGGTCCCCAGCCTCTAAACAAACCATTAGTAAATGGATTGTAGAAGCAAAATCAAATGCCTACTAAGCACGCAACATGCTCTTGCCTCTACTGGTAAGGGTTCACTCCACAGGAAGTGTGGCAACCTCAAGAGCTTTACTGTTGGGGGTACCCCTCCAAGACATATATGATGCTATGGGATTTAGGCAGACACTTTTATGCTAAAGCACTTTACAAATGATGACATGAAGCAATCAAATCAACAAGAGCAATGAATATGCAGGGCTATAACAAGTCTCAGTTTAGCTTAACGTCAGTACACGTACAAGTTTTGTTTTTTTTTCTTATTATATATAATGAAAAGAAACGATATACTAGAAAAAGAATAGAGCAGAATCAACAGTTAGTAGATTACAAGGTGCAAGGGTCTAAAAGGGTCAAGTTTTTTTTTTTTTAAAGAATAGCATTAGAATAGAGAGTGCTAGAGTGAGAGGGTCATTTATAAGGTTTTATTGCTTGGATTTGTGTTGTGGCCTTGGATTAGGCCACAACTTCCCCATAGGACCGTCTCGTGGATGGAACACATGCTGAAGCAATAGTGAGAGCTACCTCCTGGGGTAGGTACCTAGAACCTCCGCATCCTGTCCAGGGACCACACATGGAGTTTCCACAGGTCCGGACGCGGGTGCCAGAGGGTGCCCCATCTCTCTGAGAAAGCAGATCCTTTCTCAGAGGAATCGGCCAGGGAGGGGCTGTCGCGATGAGCATTAGTTCTGGGAACCAGGTCCTGGTAGGCCAATAGGGTGCCACCAACAAGACCTGCTCCTCATCCTCCCTAATCTTGCACATTGTCTGTGCGAGCAGGCTCACTGGGGGAAACGCATATTTGCGCATGCCCCGGGGCCAGCTGTGGGTGCCAGTTCGTCCCGGTGCGCGAGTGGTTGCCTCGGTTAGGAGTAGAACCGGACCAGGCAGGACCTTGTACTGTATGCCCGCCCTCTATGTAGAATCGCAGTAATGCCTGTGCCGCGGGAGTACGAGACTTAAAGTAATGTCCCTTGGTCGATCGCTGCAAAACCAGTCTTGTACTGCATTCACATCTGCGTCAACATCTTGCGTCCCATTTGGAATGCATCCTGTGAAGCGCACAGTCAAAACTCGCGATCCAATATCAGGTCGTAACCCACCACTTTTCTTGGGCACAATGAAGTAAGGACTGTAAAACCCCGACCTCATATCGGCAGGAGGGACCGGCTCTATCGCATCCTTCACCAGCAGAACTGCGATCTCTGCACGCAAGACAGGAGCATCAACAGCCTTTGACTGAAGTAAGCACGATGCCGCCTGAACAGGGGCATCGGCCGGCGAACTGAATCGCATAGCCGAGTCTGATGTTCCGAAGGAGCCAGCGATAACAGACGGAGCGCCAACCAGCCGCTGCAGAGAGACCGTGCCAATTGACCACCGAGCCACCGACGTACCGCGTGGGGCAGCTGGGTGGAATACAGGACCCGGCCTCGGCCCTGTGAGGCCTGGGCTGTGACGGCAGAGGGCGAGGTCCTGGGATGTGAAGTGTAACCCTGTCCCTATGTCCGAGATCCAGAGACTGAGGAACCGCTCTTTTTATTGAAGTTTGGGTACCGCTGGCTGCTGGCCAGTGGCGGAAGAACAAAAACATAATGGAACATAAGATTCTCCACCCGGCCCTCTTCCGGAGGAGGGAGTGGTGCGGTCACCATCTCCCGATGAGCAGTCTCTTCCATCTCCTGGTCGCCCATCTCAGGGCCTCTTGTACTTGCACTTACCGCCGGGTTGTGTACCATCCTGCCTGCGATCGGCTCCACGACGCTGCCTGGTGGAAGGCTGCTGCTATGTGGGAGAAGGGGCAGCCGCAGGGGGGTGCCCACGGCGACGAGCAGGCTGAGGGGCTGCGGCCTGGGTGGAAGCAGCAGGTTTCCTCCGGTGCATGATGTGTTTGATCGCCTCAGTCTGCTTCTGCGCCGCCGAGAACTGCTGGGCAAAGCTCTCAACAGCGTCGCCGAAAAGGCCGGTCTGTGACACGGGAGCATTCAGGAACTGCACCTTATCATGCGGAGGAGCTACAAGACTTGTTTCGGGCAGTAAAAGGTACCATCCACGATCTTGTGAGCTCCTCATGCACCTCCGGGAAGAATGGCACCGGAGGGGGGTGCTGAGAACCAGCGCTACCCCACTGAGAAACCTTATCACCTCGCCATGACTCGGGATGTTGGTGGAGGATTCCAAATTTGCCGACATCTCGGCGGCCCGGGAAAGCATAGCGTCAGCTCTGGATCTGACTCGACCACGCTGCCACACCCGAAGGGGGCAACGCAGCCGGGTCATCATCCCTGGCGAGAGAGAGCTTGCCCTCCGATGCAGTGATCGACATCTGGTCTCCAGGGGGCGAACTGAAGGAAATGGCCAGCTCCCTCCATCCTGTAGAGGGGCCAGCATGCCCCTCCGGCCGCACCAACAGCAGCATAGTGCTTGAGGGGTGACAAACTCCCTCTGGGGAAGCCGTCACCGTGATCCTCAAATCACCTCTGACTCCACCGGACGCAGCGCCGTCCCGATTGCCAGGACGAACACTGGATCGCAGCAGAGGCAGAGGGACCCCGCCACGTTTGACGCAAAGGAGTCTTTCATGCAACTCCGAGATGGCCATGTCCCAACAAATAGAACATGCACCATCCACGAATGCTTCCTCAGCACGCTCAACGCCCAGACATGTGAGGCAGCGATCGTGACCGTCCCGATGCCAGAAAGCGACCACACACAGAAACGCACGGGTGATAAGCCATCTTTAAAAAGACGTGATCACCCTTGTTGCTCTTTTAGAGATTGCTCTTTTGTGCTGAAGCACGCAGGGGAGCTGGCCACCGCACACTCCAAGTGTGGCTGTCTGCACGAAGGATGATCTTTTTCTTTCCTCTCTGTGAGACCGCGACCACGGCTGCATCACCGTAACACCTGCACTCGTTCTCTGCAATCACTCGAAGAGAAGAGCAGTAGTGATGCACCACCGCTCGGCTCCGAAGCGAAAAGATGAATTAATGTGGTGCACCTGCTGCCATTTATACCCGCGCTGCGGGGTGTGACAGCCAGATGTGAAATCCACATGCCAATGTCCATTGGCTCGTTTAGTTATATTCGAAGTGGGTCGGTCTCCCTGGCGACATCCCAATTCGTCGTTGACGTCGAGAGTTACCGACTGAAAGGGAACCATCGTTCCCCGAGAGGTGTCCCCTTGCCATACTTCTGCATGCCTGTGAGCATCTTGATTCAGCGTTTCAGAAGCTAACCTGTTGTTGTTCCAGGCGTTTTTTTTTGTAGCTTCCACATTACGGTGTCACCCATCATGGGTGACGCAGCACCGATCAGGATTTGAGTAGTTGCACACATGCAAGTATTGGTCTGTCAGTGTGTCAGAGTTTTTTTGATTAACAGCTGTTGCTAAGAGTTTGAACCACAGTTCTAAGTGCAGTTTTCTTTGGATGCTCTGGTTTCCCCCACAATCCAAAGAGTTGCTAAATTGTCCACAGGTGCAAATGTGTGTCTGTGTCTGTGCGTGAGCCCTGTGATGGACTGGCTATTTGTTCAGGGTGCTGGGATAGACTCCATCCCTCCTGTGACCCTACAGAGAGTAAGGGGTTTTGAGAATGGATGGATGGTTGCAAGTTAAAGAGGAAATCCATGGAAATAGGAATGTAATACATTCTCAGTTCTCTAAACATTTGAGTTTTCAAGATAAATGCATAAATCAGCTGCACATTGTTAGTTCAAAATGAGCCCCTTTTAGTGACCAATTTCAACAGAGTAACACAGTCTTTGCATTGACTTGTACCTGGACTTTACAGTGGATTCAAATTTCTGTTTAGCTGTGATAGTGTCTCCATCCATGTCAAATTCACACTGGAAGCCAAACATTTTGAATAATAATAATATTTAAGGCCTTAGTTCTCTTTGTTCATTGTTAACTCTTGTCTATGTTATGTGTGGTTATGTTTTCTAAAGTTGTTTCTGTGCGTTTCTAAATATTATTAATTAAAGAGTTCAAATTGGATTCATATGCATCATATGCTTCATTGCAGCCACCCCAGTGTGACATATATTCAAATATAATAATTATATTTTAATTATTATACATTCATCATTTTAAATTACTTTTGTTCCTGGTTCAAAAAGGTGTTCTTGTAAAAAAAAAAAGCAGCAGTGTCTGGAACAGACTTCCAACATCACTCCTGCTTAAAAAGCTGCAATCTAATCCTGTTTGTGAAATTAACCTGCTCCCAAGCACAAGCCAATGGATCTGTTGCTATGACAACAACTCTGAGATGAGATTCAAAAAATGGAACAAAACAGGATCAAGTCAAACCGTCAACAGCTAAATCTAGATAAATCAGTAATCCACATACGAAGAACAGGGGCCAGTGAAAATGAGAAGGAAAATGAGCAATATTGTTTATTTTTATATTTTAATTTTATTTTAGTTACAATTTTAGTAATTTCAGCTTATTTCAGTTGGAAGTTTTTTTAATTTCAAGTAATACAATTTTTTTCTTGCGGTTTTAGTTTTTATAAAAACCTAGCTTCCTGTATGCTTCAAACAAGTATACATTTCATTACTGTGGCAATGTTTGGTATCGGGCCAAGCAGTGTCACAAGAATCAAAGTTGTGGGGTCAGTATCAGTAGGAATCCCTCCAAAATGACATGCTGTCAGCCGAGTGAGCAGCAGAGACAACATCTAGCATCAGCAGAAGTGTCAATCTACATGACCCTTCCCTAACATATTTATATTAATATACTTACATTTAGACACACTATTGACTGTTTTTGCTATATTTCGGCAACAAATATAATTCCAATTTGCATCTCTGAGCAACATGACGGTGTTTCGTGAATCAACCGTTTAAATGATTCGTTTCAGTCGCAATGACTCACTTGTTAACAGTGACTCGCTGACACCTACTGGCGTTTTTTAATTTCACATTTAAAGTATCTTAAATTTTTTTTTTTTTTTTTTTATAATTTCAAATATTAGTATTCAACGTTTTATGTTTAAAATATCAAGACATTATTTATGCATTTGTAATTGCAGTTTAAATGCATCCATGTCTTGCATTAAACAGTGTGTAAATGCATCTAAATGCCTCTAGCCGCCTTCTGTGTTTTCTCTGCATTGCAAAGATGGATTTTGTCAATACTGATTTCATTTAAAAGGTAAAAATCTATTTAAACTTATTTGGAAATGATTAATTTCTATCACTGCTGTGAACTTATCACCACACAGAATATGAAGAATATCAAACATTTTAGGAGTCAGCTATCCACGGCAGTCCTTAAGATATCAGCACAATAACACACTCAGCAAAATATCATCTAATTATCGTTATCAATAAAATCCCAGAAAATATTTAGATATATTTTTTTTGTCAATATTGCACACCCCTAGAATTTTTTTTTTAAAATAAATATGAGAAGTGCCTTTTTTTCCACTTGAGCCCCTGAAAGAGTTCCAAGGCACCCCATATGCCGTAGGGCCGATCTAATGCGCAAATACATAAAAAAGAGGGTGCCTGGCAGATTATATTGAGTTTTAAGATTTTAGAAGGATTTTAAAACACTATGATCATAGATATCTCCCAGCGTGTTTACTTTATCATGAGTCCATTGCGGACAATGAAATGGAGTTCTGCCTGACAAAAGATTATTATTGTGGAAAATAGGTGAATGCCTATGCCATATTGTAACTAGTTGTGAACGTCTTTCAATTTCCCTCCATGTAGAGAGGAGGTGGGTTACAATGGGACCAAACCGAGATTTACACTAAGCGGAACCCCCGAAAAAAACAAGATGCTTCAATTTATACGGATAAACGATAGATTCCTCAATTGCTCTCCAATACACAGAAGCGTCAGGATCAAACCAAACTGATAAAGGGCGGAGGGAAAAGGCTTGAGCGTAGAGTCTAAAATTGGGAAAAGAAAGACCTCCATGTAATCTACATTGTTGTAAGGTAGTCAGTTTAATACGAGGACGTTTCCCATCCCATATATACCATGAAACACATGCATCAAGTTTGTTCCAGTAGCGTGGGAGAACATTAATTTTAATCACCAATATACGAGTAAACAAAGAAATATGATGATGAGTATTCCGTATAATTATGGGAGAAATAATTTCAGATTGTCGATCCGCTTGAGCTAAGGGTTCCAAGGATAGGGCAAATAACAGAGGAAAAAGCGGGCAACCCTGACGAGTACCTTGATGTATAAAGAATGGATTAGAGCAAACAGAACCTGTGAGAACAGTGGCTACTGGATTGGCGTACAGAACGTTTATCATGTTAATGAAACTAGATCCTAGACCCAGATGCTGTAGAACCGCCCGTAAATAGTTCCATTCTAGCTGGTCGAAAGCTTTCATCGCATCTAGAGATAATACTGCGCAAGGGGAGGACGACATATTCATTGAATTAATAATATGATATAACCTTCGTAAGTTATCCGAAGCTGAGCGAGATTTATGTTTCCACCTTATTTTTAATTTAAAAATGGGTACAACAATTTTAAGCTTGAATGTACAAGTTATTATGATGTTTGATGTTGCAAATTGGCTTTTGTATTGGCTTTTCATATTATTTTAATTATTTTTTTAATTATAAAAACAAAAAAGTTTGTATTGCAAACAGTTATACTGTTCACTGCACTTAAGGCTGGTCATGCATCAAACTCTCTTCGCCACGGCTAGTGAAATGAAATGAAATCTGAATTTCTTCTGATGTTCATCTACTGTAAGTCATAATTATAGACATAATCTGACTAAACCAAGAACACACGAACAGATTTACTATAAATTTGAGTGATCATTGACAAGCCAGGCTGGAAAAATAAATCTTTGTATTATGACTTCTCCAAAAGCTAATTCAAGTCATTTAAGTAGATGAAACTGGACGTGTTTGTCACACAGATACCCTGTTGTTTAAATAAAGGCGTACAAAGCCTGATTACTGACAAATCTGGTCTTCTGACAAAAGATTGGTTAGTGTGAGTCATGCCTATATTCCAATAGCTTAAAAATGCATTACAGAGATGCCCAAAGCTGAAACAGGCAACACTGCACTGCTAAATACCCTACAAATGTAGAAAATTCTAGACTGTTGCTATTCTCCATAGAGGAGCGGACATCCTGCAAAGGTTACTCTAAGAACACAACAGACAGCCTTGAAAGAAGTGAGAAAGAACCCAAGGATGACAACAAAATATCTCTAGAAAACTAAAAACGGCAAAAAGTCTTTGCTCATGTTTCCACTAACAGAAAAACACTGACATCAATGTATTAAAAATGAAAAATAGACAATTATTTGAGTGTTATTAGTTCTATCAGTAATCTGTAATCTTGTTTATCTGTAATTATGAGTTAAAGATCAGACCACATTTTGAGTCATCAGTGCACAAATGCAGATATGTTTAATATTTCACTAATATCACCCCATTTTCTTTTGCTGAATTAATCACATAAGCTGTCCATCATACTCTATAGGTATATAAATCTCTATAGTGCTTTTTGGTCTGAATTATGTTTATATAGAAAGTGAGACAGCTCTTATAATGCTAGTTAATGACCTCCTACTTTCTGCTGACTACTTGCTGCAGGAGCCTTTAACATTCTTCCTATTTTGAACCTCAGCTTGGCATTTAATAACATCTGACATCGCATACTTTGCGACTGCCTTTCAGCATTTGCTCTCACTTCCATATTCTAGGTTAGGTGCTCAACAATATCTATGAAAGTATAAATATACATACAAATCATTTCTACTTTCACAAATGCATACTTGATTTGACACATAAAGCAAGCAATTGAAAGCAAGAAATAGTGATGCCTAGGGCTGCCTCTAGCATCTTAATAGAGTAATCTCAAGGTGCTTAACAATGCTATAGTTTTTGATGCCACAGGAGTGAGAATGAGTTATTTATTATGGTCAGTGTCTTGACCCTACATTCTTCTCAGGACAACTTAGACATGTTTTAGAAACGTTTAGACATTGTACTCTCAAAATCATCAGTTAAGTAATTACATGAGATTGACAGACAAGTTTGACGGATAAACTTTACATGAGAGGTAATAGTAGCAGCAATAAAGTATTTTATTTGTGTGTGTGTGTCTTTATATATGTAAGCCAAAACAGAAAACAGCTCTTCAGAGATTAATGTTAATTCACAGTGAGGAGACAACGTTTGACAACAAAGTTACTTTTTTTTTATATTAATAATGCACAAGTTGGGATTTTAGGCAGCAACTTTGAAGTGGATGGCAAGGCTCTGCAGGGGAATATGATTCCAGTGCTACTGGCTTGTCAATTTGTTTAGAGATTTGACAGAGAACTTAACCTACAGAAGCATTCCCTTACTTCCCACATCTGAAGACACTTCTCTGTAGTTTTGGAAGAAGAGTGACACTTTATCCCTTCTTTTCCACCTGTGCTCATCTTACATGTGTGTTCAAGTATTCTTTCCCCCACCTGAAAGGTTTTACATTCTCTCAGGGAAACCAGACATGCTGATTTTCCTTTAACATTTCTAGTTTTAGTAGAATAAGTTGATATGTACTTGCAAAGTTACTTATAGTTAGTAGAATGTCTATTGTGGCATCATCAAAATAAAGTATTAGCAGATATTAAGCAGACCGTCTACTAATACTCTGACTGCTAGCTGACATGTACTGTAGTTGCAAAGTTACCTACATTTAGTAGACCGTCTAAAGTAGACTACCAAAATAAAGTGTAACCTTTTTCTCCATACTATGGAAGTCAACGAGGAACAGCAACTTGGAATTCTAGATGATACACGAGTTGCCAATTTGTGATGCTGGAAGTTGATGTGACCAAGATGAAAAACTGATCCTTTGATAGAAATAGTATAATTATTTGTATCTGTGAATAGTAGCATAAACAACCAAAATAAATTCTGTACTGAATGCAATTGGAAACTCTCAGATTTCAAAGTCTTCATATTGTTCACAGTATATTTCTTTTGTTTTCTTTAGGCTATGGAAGAATTATAGAACCTCAGGCACTTTTATCTTCTGAGACGGTACAACCCACCCACCAGTTGCATTAACAATAACAAAACCTGACATTACTGTAGTCTCCAACACATCCCACTGAGAGAAAATGCTGGAATACCCTTTCTCACATATGCATCAATTCCTTTCATCCCACTCCTTCCCCTACCCATCCTCCTTCCACTTGGTCACAGTCGGACTGGGTCAATAGTAGATGTCTACATAATCAAAGTATATTTTTACGTCATGTCTGTATCATTTGGAATAGTCCTCATGTTAATGGTACAATGTCCTCAATTTACAAAAGTAAATGAAAGATAATACAGATCTTAAAGTTAAGAGATATTTTTGATTGCTGTAAGCAGGGGTGGGAACTTGATCCCTGAGGGCATCTCTCCGCAGAGTTTGTCAACCCTGAAAAAACCCTAGCAAAAAAACCTAAATGCCATCGCCGAAGACGTGATTACTGTCAGGTGTTTTTGATTAGTGTTTGTAGCTAAATCCTGCAGGGACACCACCCTCCAGGACCAACGTTCCCCACCCCTGCTGTAGAGGGTGTGTCATTCCATGCAAATTACAATCTGTCCCAAAAAGTGTTAATTCGGCTTGATCAATACAATTGTTAGTTCCTGTCTCCATTTCGGGGGATGTTTTTTTCTTGGTCTGAGGTTACTTAAGGAAATCTTGCAAGAAGATCGGCGCGATTCTGTAGCCAGAAAGCCTGTAGTATGAAGTGTGTTCACACACTTCACACTATGTATTTTTCTAAAGGACAGGTATGCATCTTACTCTAAGATTTGTCTTTTAGAATTTGATGTCTTGTATTGATTTGGTATCTTTGAATTGGCTTATGTAATTGGCATAATACATATTTACCTGACTGATAATAAATTGTTACATTTGAATTATTCTGACTTACTCTGAAATTATTTTCTCAAGTAGATTAAGTGAAGGCGTATGTTTCCGCAAATCTGCGTCCAGGGTTAAGTGCATACTATATCTCAGGTTAGATGGAGCATGGCACACATCAGGTGAGATTCTACATTTCTGACTAACTGCTTGACTTTAGTTAAGTTGTACTCAGTTGTGTTAACTATGGGGGGCCAGTCATAGTAGGCTACTGGTCATAACCGCTGGTTATTGTCTCAAATTTAATTAAGTTGTACGTAGTTATATTAACTATCAGGGGCTAGACAAATAGCACTAGCATAACCGCTGATTATTGTTTGAGCTTTATTCAAGTTGTACATAGTTATTTTAACTATCGGGGGCTAGATAAAAATACTATTGAAATATTAACATATTTCATAGTACTAGCATAACCACTGATTATTGTCTCAGACTTTAGTTAAGTTTGTAGCTTAGTTATAGTATTCGGGGCTAACCAATCGTGCTAGCATACGCGCTGATTATTGTTTTTTGATCTTTAACTAAGTTTGTACATGGTAACTGTAGTGGGCTAAAACAAACTACTATTTAACGAATGGTAAGCATGGCGATCCTTTTAAATAGTTAGTCATAACCTCTGAATAATGATCAGACTGGCGAGTTTGTGATCGTGGGGCCCACATAAAACTGGCCGACGTGAGGCACCCTGAGCGACATAGATTCCTAATGAACGAGTAAATATAAAGAAAAATGTTAAATAGAATAATCAAATGTCAGAATAATTAGAGACTGACAAACAACCAATTTGCCTTTCAACCTAAATTTGAGGTCATACTAAAATGGAGTCAGATTTGAATTTAACCTAAATTGAATAACTTTGTGCGCTGAAAAGACTGAACACGCAATAAACCTTCAGCCACCACTGGATACCTTCCTTGGGCCAAGTGCGTTACAGGCTACATCTGAGTTATATTTCCAACTTGGAATGTGTGACATGTCGTAATTAATGAATCCCAAGTGCAGTTGTAGTTCTGAACTAGATCCTTCTCCAATGCACAATGGGATGTAGGCGATATTAGTCGTCAGAGTGTCCACACTTCTAATGTTGCATACTAATTAGGATAGATAGTATACACAATGGGATGCAGGGTTTGTTACAGAGATGAATGGATCATGACCGGTGTGCTGTTCAGATGACCTGCACCTGTTCATTAAATGTTCTGAGCGCTTTGAGCAGGCTGAGGATGAAAAGGAGTGGACATGTGGTTAGCCAAACCTAATTTTTAAACCCAATTGCGAAATCTTGTTGCATTTTTCTATAAAACCAGTGATTCAAAATATAAGATGATTATATCTAATAAGAATTTCATTCAGTGGCTATAGTTGATTAACTGTAGAAGTATCATTTTAATTTATTTAATAAAATCAGAATACTAAAATGTTTTCCCCCAGCTCCTCAACAGAATTGCTATTCGTTTGAACTTGTATGTTTTCTTCTAGGTTACTATTCTGTCTAGACCAGTATTTCCCAACCCTGCTCCTGGAGGCACATCAACACTACACATTTTCTAACTCTTCCTAATCAAACACACCTGATTCAGTTCAGTTCATTAGTAGAGACTGAAATGGATGAGTCAGACAAGGGTGAAATCCAAAATGTGTGCTGATGTGCCTTCAGGAACAGGGTTGGGAAATGCTGGCCTAGACTATTCTGTTTCATGTAGACTGACAAGGGGAGAGTTTGTTCCTTTGCTCTTCATCAAATACCAATCACGTGAAGCTGCATGAAGATAAAAACTTTAAAATGTAAATTCTCTGTAAGAGGACATTTGTGTACTGCTAATATGGTAGGTGTTTCCTGAGGATTCACTGATGGTTGGCAAGGATGCAGAAGTGGCATTTAACAAAAGCCTGATGAATGGATGTATTGGAGTAGAACAGCCAGAGTTTGACTGGTTAAGCCCCTGTATGGTTCTTCAGCGGTTCTTCACGTTCTTTGAGTCGAGGAGGTGGCTATAGTCGCACCACTACCGTAACACCTGTAGCCCCATTTTTTTTGCCCCCAAGGGCCCCCTATAAGGAAATATTCCAAGGCCCCCACGAGACCTTTGACCTCAGAAAAAAGGACCTCTCCACAAACAGCATCACCAACTTCACACATTACTGACCAGTTAGACTTTATTTCTGGAGTATCTAAAACAGAAGTTCTTTATTGAGAATTAAGGTTTAGATGTTTTGTTTTTTTTCTTCTTCAACTTACCGTTTTTGTGAATAGTAGTTGCCTCTTGACCCTTGACTTTAAATTTAAGTTTAAAAATAAGTTTCTCTTTGGCTGTTACAATAGTGTTTATAAAGCACATATATGATGGCAAGGAACTTATGGTAAAATCATTTCATGTGTCTGAGTCTCTGGTTGCATTTTATCATAATCTGTAGTTCTTTTATGAGTTTTATGTCATTGCAGTTCTACGATACTACGTGACAATGTGAGAACATTGTATAAACCACTTTTAGAATTATGGGTTATAAAGAGATTTAAATTCTGTCACTCATTGTGCTATATGGCACCTCTTTTGGTTCTACATGGCACCATTTGACAAGGTGCTATATACACGCGGTAAAAATAGTGCTAAACGCACTAAAAGTGGTTTTCCCGGCTTATGATTACAAGCAACTAACCGCTTTTAGTGCTTATAGCACCTTTTTTTTTAGGTGTATTACTTGGCAGCACAGTTGGATAGATGAGATGAGGAAGGTAATTGCCCTTCTTGAGTTGTGCTGCGACATTAGCCATTATAGGTGCCTCCTGGATTGAAGTGCATCATTGCATGCTCTTAGAATGTATTTTAACCCCTGTTCATCCCCTGGTTTGATTTGTCCAGACCTCTTTTATCGATTTGTCTGCTTAACGACTTTTCCCCGCGCTAGTATAGTAGAAGAAGAACAGTGCTGTGTGTTTCCTCTAGGTCTGGCACTGTTCCATTGGTTGCTGCCTCTGCAAACAGCTCCCAGTTTGTATGGCTAAAACAGTCCTGGATATGTGCCATGGCACCTTCTGGCCAAATCTTAAAAGTTTGAATGGTGGCTTTTGATCTGCTGATGAGGGGTCTGTATGCTGGTGTCATAAACAGTGAGAGGTGATCAGACTGACCAAGAGGTTGTTGGGGGAACTCTCTGGTGAGTCCCAATTTTCTGTACATGTGGTCAAAATAGTATAGCCCTCTGGTTCATGCACTAATTATGCTTGATTTGTTCCACTGATTTTCTTTGCACCTCTTACTATGTGCTTTTATTTTTGCTTTTGTGTTGAGTTTTAGTAGCGTGTTTTGCTCTAATATGTTACCATAACATCGCTTTGCTACAAAAAGAGACTCTGGACAAAATCAGTGAACCTGTTTTTTTAAAGATGGTTATGTCATTTGCGAATCATAACCATCAGCATTACATATTGTGCTTTGGCCCTTTTTTACCACAACAAATGTGTTGAAAAACACACATCGTTACAGAAGCCGAAGAAAGTCAAGGTTCAAGATCCCAACTAAAGCAAACACTGATCTCCATCATGGTAGTGTCCGAAAACAACAACATCTAAACCTCTGTTAATTTTCAATAAGCACTTCTGTACACATCTGACAGAAATAGCATCAGTCTGGTTAGTAATGTGAAGCTGGTGATGCTGTTTTAGAAGTTGTTTAATCAGATCTTGAGAGATTTAATGTCTTTTATTTCAGTTGATTTCATCTAAGGCTGTGGCTGAAGTCAGTTGTAGTTCTTGTGTTTCTCTTTTCTTCAGTGATTCTACTTGTTAGCAGCTGTTTCATCACTAATGCTCAATCATCACTTAATTAATCACAGAATTATCTCATTAACTTCAGCACTGCTTCACTCTGTAGTGTGGACACATTATAAGTGTTCATTTAAAACTGAGGATTTTGTTGTGGGGTTTAAAGGGTTAAAAAGACCAAAGAAAAACAGACAATGTTCCAAGGACCACTTCAACAGCTCTGACACCAGGAGTGTGTGGCAAGGAATCAAAGCTCTCACAGAATAAATAAGTTCACCTTCCCTTTCCTCACTGTGATGTCTCACTATCTAACATGCTTAATAACTTCTTTGCTCGGTTTGAGAACAGAGACAATGTGGCAGCAGCCACAGAGGAGGACCAGCATCTGACACTGAACATATTTAATGTACGACATACAGTATGTTGCGGACAGTAAATCCACACAAGGCTGCGGGCCCGGACGGTGTCCCAGGACGGGTACTCGGGGACTGTGCTGAAGGACTTGCTGGAGTTTTCACTGACATTTTCAATTGACC
The DNA here is from genome assembly GCA_018155175.1 of Sinocyclocheilus anophthalmus. Lineage (NCBI taxonomy): Eukaryota > Metazoa > Chordata > Actinopteri > Cypriniformes > Cyprinidae > Sinocyclocheilus > Sinocyclocheilus anophthalmus. The sequence continues at coordinate 133,526 of JADLZN010008127.1, read as the reverse complement.
ACAATTGGCATCAGGTAAAATGTGCCTAAAATAAGCCATCATTGTGCCAGTGCCGATGAAAACAAGCATCATTTCTATGAATGACTATCCACCAGTGGCCCTGACGCCAGTCATAATGAAGTGTTTTGAGAGGCTTGTTCTCTTGCACATTAAAAACTCTATACCGGCCTCACTTGATCTGTATCAGTTTGCATACAGAGCAAACAGGTCCACAGAGGATGCCATCTCCCTGGCTCTCTACACTGCTTTGAACCACCTGGAGAGACAGAACACGTATATAAGAATGCTGTTTGTGTACTATAGCTCTGCATTCAATACTGTCATCCCCTGCAAACTAACCACAAAACTTCACCAGTTGGGCCTGGTACACCACAGATGTGTGTGTTCAGTTCCATCCTGTACTCTCTCCACTCACAATTGTGTTCCTGCATTTGACACCAATACCATAGTGAAGTTTGCAGACGACAGAACTATAGTGGGGACAATGACGAATCAGCCTACAGAGCAGAGGTACAGAACCTGGCAGACTGCTGTTTGGAGAACAACCTATCTCTGAACATTGCAGACCAAGGAGATCATTATCGACTTCAGGAGATCCCAGGATGGTAATTATGCTCCGGTCTTCATCAGAGGAGAGAAGGTGGAGAGGGTTCCCAGCATCTGTTTCCTAGGAGTTCACATTACAGAAGACCTTACTTGGACAACAAACAGCACTGCACGAGTAAAAAAGGCACAACAGTGGTCATTTTTCCTGAGGACACTGAAAAATGCCGGACAGTCACAAGAACTGCTGGCAACCTTTTACTGCTGCTCTATAGAGAGAATCATAATATACTGCATCTCAACTTGGTTTCTCAGTTTCCCTGCAACGGACAGAAGGGCACTTCAACATGTCATCTCCAGTGCTCAGATCATCAGAGACTCAACTCCCAGTTGTAAGACCCGAAATTATAACTCTCAACTCACCCCCCACCCCCCAAGAAAAAAAACGATGTCAATCACAAAACAATAAATTTACTAATCTGAAGAGAAGATCTCAAGGAAAACAATTTGCTCAACTTCACCCCTTCAATTAATTAAACCCTCTAGAACTCTCACATGCTGTTTTTGGTCTTTCTGCTTCGGTATGCATTTCTTTTTATTATTATTATTTTGTAATTTTTTTTTCAAATGTATAATTGTGTTAACCACGTTGTGCTCATATAACACACTTTATAGTTGTTTGTGCTACTGCATGTGCACATAGACTAGTTAAGTTTATTCTTTAAAACATACAATTGCTTTGCTGTAAGTTTTGTATGAAATACTAAAAGGTTGTAGATGTTTTGCATTCTAGACCATGTGTCTTGTATCATATACTAAATTGGTTCAGGAATTCAAACAAAACCTAACATTTTCATATACTTTAAAAATGATCTAAAATATATAATGGGCATTTGTGAAAATATATTTGCCTGTGTAGTTACCAATTCTCAAATCTATGAAACACCATTCATAAAGTACATAACTGGACTAGACGCAGCCAAGCCTAATTACTGCCAGTTCTGTTAAATTAAATCAAATCTTAAATATAACTTTTTCACTGGCATGTACTTGGTTAAAATGTCTTACACATTAACACACTATGCCAAAGGTGAAAGAAATCACAGAAATTGTGAGGAAGAAGGTGATTGACATCAGTTTGGGAAAGATTACAAAGGAATTTCAAGGCTCTTGGACTCCATAAAACCACAGTGAGTGCATTATCTCCAAATGGGGGAAAAAAAATCAACACAGTAGCAAACCTTTCCAGAGGTTCTTTGTGATAATCCTGATAATTCATTGTACCTTCCAAAATTTCTCCAAGAGCACATCGACAACTCTTGCATCAATAAAGGTCACTGTTCATGACCCTACTGTCCAAAAAACACTGGCCAAAAATGGCATCCATGGAAGAGCGGTGAGATTAAAATCATTGCTAACTGTCTGAATTTTGCCGAAACATGATGATGACCCTCAATTCTTCCCTCTACCAGAAAATCCCAAAGGAGAATGTACATAATTCATGTCATCAGTCTGTAAGTTGAATTTCAAGCGCAGCTGGATTATGCAGCAAGACAGTGATCCAAGGAATAGGAGTAAGTTCACAGCTGAATGTCTAAAAAATTAAAATAAATAAATAAAAAATAAAAATACAGTTTTTGGAGTGACCTAGTCAATAGTCCTAAATCCTGACTTCAGCCCAATTGAGATGCTGTGGCAGTACCATAAACGAGCAGTTAATATTCAAAAACCTTCCAGTATGGCTGACCTAAAGCAGCTCTGCAAAGAAGATTGGGCCATAATTCCACCACAGCATTGTGAAAGACTGATACTGGTATCGGTATCGGGCCGATACTGAGCTTCTGTACTCGTACTCGTTAAATGCCGCGATACCAAACGCCAATACCACAGCATGTGATAAGCGCCATATTCAAACAAAGAAACACCAACAACAGACAGCAGAATGGAGTTAAGGATGTCTACTACGAAGTATATGTATGCAATGAATATAATGTTAAACATTCAGTATTAACGCCTGTATAGCTGATGTGCGCGAGCTGATAAACAAAGCACGCTGAGTAGATTGAACGCGCAGCTGCGCAGATGCGGGAGCTTGTCGAGTGAATATACCTTTCTCACAGACATCACTGGAAAGTTTGTATTTCGGTCGGATACGTCAAAAACAAGCAAGTAAAAAAATGCACAAGTTACTTAACGGTAAAGTGCGAGAGAGAGAGAGAGAGAGAGAGAGAGCGAGAGCGCGCGCGCACTTCTGTTGTGTGATCTTTGATGTTCACTCACTTAGCACACGCATCATTTGGATTAAAACTAAATCGTAAAAATAACCATTTATAGGGGTATTCACTATAAACATCATTTATTTTCAACCTTAGGCATACACGACTTTCTGGCGAAAGTGAATCTAGCAGCCTGTGTGAAATGCGCTAGTCTGTACTATTCTGCATCAGTACAAATAACTGCACGCGTTGCGCATGTTTTGCTTGCTTGAGTGTTTCCCTTTTTTTAAGTTCTGCATTAATGAGTGGCTTTGAATATAAAAAATCGCAGCATGTTTTCAGATGAAAATCGCGACTTCTATTCTGCACATATCATTAGTAGATTTATAACGAGTTGGTTCCCGCATTATTACAGAAAAGGCTAAGGGTTGCCTGACTAAGTTTTGATAGTTGTGTAAATACTGTCATACCAACAGCTGTCTAATTTTTTGTTGATTGTAATCTATTACATACCTTTCAATCAAAGTTATCTGACATTATCAAGCTGAATTTGTTCTGACACAGTTCTTATCATATTTTATTACCATTTTCTAAACTATAGCGAATAAATTGTAATGTGAGAAATGTTGCTGTCTGAATAAATTTTGGTTTGACTGTATCTATTTGGTAAATGAAGTTAACCAACTAACATACATTTTTTGGTTTCTGTACCCAATATTAAAAAATTTTACAAATGCAATAAAAATATCGGAATCGGTACTCTGTATCGGCAAGTACCAAAAATAAAAGTATCGGTATCGGGCGAGTACTGGAAAAAGTGGTATCGGTGCATCCCTAGTTGTAGTTATTGATGTTAAAGTTGGCACAACCAGATTTTATCACGTGGGCATTGGATGACTTTTTTGTCCCTTTGAAAAAAAAAAATATTTTTAGATTATTCATAAAATGTGCTCTGATCTGATCTGTATTGTTAGCCTGTAGCGTGTCCAAGTTCCCATGTTTCCTTGTTGCCTTGCCTTATTTTTAACCCGGGACTATTTCCTTTTCTGATTGTTTGCTGCCTGCCCTAACCCTTGCCTCTTTATTTAATTACTCTTTTGTTTCATCCTGGATTGTACCTGTTTGCTGTTGTTTGACCATGCCTGTGTGATACACCATTGTGTATTCACAATTGCAATGTTTGTTTTGTTATTAATATTTATTTATTTAAGATGTGAATAAAGAGTTTATTGTGCACACAATCATCTATCAATTATCACCACTAAAAACTGAGTTTGAATCAATACAGCTCTTACCACCAGAGAAAGCACGCACTGTGGGTTACCATGGTTGTGTTTACCTCAGATGCTACCAAGCTGCGTCTGTGGAAAGACACTGAAGTTTGCGTTTGCTTTTGTTTCTCAAAACGTGTTGCGTGTGCTTTTGTTGCTTTTTTTGTTCTTTTCCTCTCGCTCTCAGCAGATGCTGCAAATGCCTTTGTCTCTTTTCTTCTACCAGGAGTATTATACTCAGATAGTCAGATTACTCTCTTAGAAATTGTATACATAAATAAAATACAACTTTATCGAAAGACTTTGTCTGGCTGGAACTCACTGCATCAGTTTAAACGTTCCACCGATATTGCTGATTATGATCTGCTGATTGGTGATGCAACAGATGGTCTGGATTAGCTGGATGGTCTACCTGAGAAGGACATTGCGGAGCATTGATGATATAATTGATATTATACTGTTACTGTTATACTGTTAATAAAGTTAATACCAAGCTGTGCCTGTGGAAAGACACTAAAGTTTGCGTGTGCTTTTGTTTCTCCTGAAAATTCAGGTACTTTTAATCTGCCTACGTGTTCCGCGGCCGGGACCATGGAGGTTCCACCGAGATCTACATTCAGAGTGTGAGGCTAGTGCTGGGATCCAGGCTTCACGGCGACGAGACGATGACAAGGAGGGTTGCGTGCGACTTGTGACAGCTGCCAACGTCCAGAGAGCCAAAAGGGTGGAAGGTGAGCGGAAGGCGGCACATCGCTACAGGGTCGTGAGAGGGTCTGTAGCTGATCAAGATGGAGGACGAGAGGAAAAGACTCGTCTGGAACATAAAGAAGAGCCTACTCATGTTAACTGTGCACGAACTGGGGCATATCGCTGACAGCGTCACTCCAGTTGCATGTTTGATTCCAACAACTATCTCCAAGGATGATAAGGAAAGCTGTTTGAATTTCATAATTTCTTATATGCAGAGTGACAGTTTACTTAAACAGGAAGATGAAGGATTCGCACAATTACTAACATTAAGAGACATGATTAATGAATTGATTGAGAGTCGTGTAAATAATACTGTGAGTGATCCATCTGTCTCTACTGAGAATGAATTTGGTGCAAATACACACATGGACATACCCTGTACACAGAGACACAGATTCCACTGCCACACTCACACACACAGTTAAATGAGTATCAGAAACTGATTGCTAGTTATGAAGAGTTAGGGAAAAAGCTGTCCGAGTACAAGATCACACAGGCAGATGATAAAACGATACCAACTTCAAGACCCTGATTACTTACCATGACAGCAGAGAGAAAGCATAATGTGTCCAAGAGACTTTCCATAACTACCGCATAAAGAGTTCAAGATACATAGAGGTCAGGTATGCGATAGTGCTTCAGACATCGGCTACAATAACCAATGTGAACAAATTGATGAAGGCATTGAGATGAATTACTCAGAGAGTGAAATCATTCAGGCTGTCCTGCGGATAGTAAAACCGTGACAGTTCAAGGAAATGCTCATCAATAAAGACGATCTGACTGTGCCAAGAGTTGAAAAGTTTCCTACAGTTGCATTTAAGTGAGAGAGGCAGTAGTGAGCTTTTCCAGGAATTAATGAGTACAAGACAATGGGAACATGACACTCCACAACAGTTTCTATATCGTGTAATCGGACTGAAACAGAAAGTAATTTTCACTTCCAAGCAGAGCAACACTAACATTGAATATGAGCCACGAACAGTTCAGAATGTGTTCCTGCGTACCATTCACCAAGGTTTCCTTCCGAAGTACAGCGACATCAGAAGAGGACTGAAACCTTTGCTCACAGATCACACAGTAACTGATGAAGTACTGCTGAAACAAGTAACAAAGATCTCAAGTAAGGAAAGTGAACGCCAACGAAGATTAGGCCAAGCCATACAGCGAAGACAGACTCAAGCTCATAGTGCACAAATTGACTCAGGGTTCGACGAGAGTGAATCGAACTCCAAAATGCAGAAAAAGAGCAAGACAAAGACCATACAAGAACTAAGCGCTCAAGTAGATGCTTTAAAAAGTACAATTGACACTTTAAAACAAGCTAAAGAGCCATGTCACTACTCTGCACAGATGGGAGCTGGTTCACATGTTGTACGTAGACCAACGCCAGTGAGAAGAGGAGGGCCATATGGGTGTCCAAGGTGTATAGAGGAGAATAACAGCTCATGCAACCATTGCTTTATCTGTGGAGAAGAAGGACACAGGGCCATTGGATGTGGTAAAAGAACAAGAGGTACAAGGAATACTCACCACACTGCTGAGCTGAGATTGTCAACTGGAGGAAGGTCTCCAGAGAACAGAGCACATGAAGCCAATGCAAACAGTGCAACCTGCTCTTCCGTGTCTAGAAAGACAAACTCAACTCAGAACAGAGTAGCAGAGTTAATTGGAAGCAAATGTTTGTTAAAGTGTAACATCAATGGTCATGCTGTAACTGCCCTACTTGACACAGGTGCTCAGGTCAGTATTATTGATCAAGGCTGGAAAAGAACATATTTACCTAATCAGCACTTATGACCTCTGAGCAAACTGATGGGGTCCAAACTTCTTAATGTCTTGGCCGTTAATGGAGATGTCTTACCGTTCGATGGGTGGGTTGAGGCGACAGTGAATCTCCCTGGCAACAGTGATCCACAACTAGCCATTCAAGTTCCTTTCCTGGTGGGCAAAATGGCCCTTGAGCAACCCCTCCTGGAATTTAACGTCATTGAACAGTTGGTCAAAGGACAGACGAGTGGTGCAAATGTTCTTGCAACAATCACTACGCTGCTAATGGGAGCCATGGAAATTGGAGATGATCAGAATGAAGTGAGAGTAAACTTTATACAGACACAAAAGCCATCATGTGACACTGAGACCACTGTCAAAGTTGCATGTCAGGATGTTGTTATTCCTTCGGGTCAACTGGCACACATCAAATGTTCAATACATGTAGATTTTGACTTGTCAGAGACTTGTTCGAGTCTAATGTAGATAACCCACAGCTTGAACGATTTGGGTGGGTTGTGTCCAAAGTTTGCAAATGTCCATCAACTTGATTGACAACATTCCTATTCAAAGAGCATACTCCTCAGTTCCCAAGCCACTACATAAAGTAGTGAGAGAGTACATTTAAGACCTCTTGGCCAGAGGTTGGATTGTGAAGTCAAAGTCCGCCTACTCTGCACCAGTGGTATGCGTCAGAAAGAAGGATGGAACACTTCGACTGTGTTGATTACAGACTACTTAACAAGAAAACCGTCCCTGATAGGCATCCCCTGCCTCGGATTCAAGCTGGTTCTCGATTTTGGATCAAGGGAAAGCTTATCACCAAGGCTTTATTGCAGAGGGATCACGACATTTGACTGCTTTCATTACTCCTTGGGGCCTTTATGAGCGGGTACAAATTCCATTTGGGTTAACTAATGCACCTGCTGCCTTTCAATGAAGTATGGAAGAGATGCTGGACTCGCTGCAGGATGAATTCCATATCCCTTACCTTGACAATATCTTGTGCTATTCAAAAACTTTTGAAGAACATGTGGAAGTACTACGGAAGCTTTACAGCGATATGGAGTCAAGCTAAGACCAACCAAGTGTGAGATGTTCAAGAAAGAAGTGCGATACGTTGGGCGACTGGTCAGTGCTGAAGGAGTCAGGATAGACCCTAAAGATTTGGATGCTGTACGAGGCTGGAAAGCAAAGAAACCTACCACAGTTGGAGAAGTCCAGAGGATGCTTGGATTTCTTTGTTACTATCGATCATATGTGCAGGATTTCTCTCACTTTGCCAAGCCGATATGTGATCTTTTGCAAGTGAAACAAGGGACGCGGTCTGTCAAAACAAATCCTAACTACCATCACAAACCCCCATTGAGTGGAAGGAAGAACATCAAAGTATACTGTGCAGATTAGTTGAAGCTTTGACTACTCCACCTGTCCTTGCGTATCCTGATTTCGACTTGCCTTTCACACTTCATACAAATGCCTCAGAACAAGGACTTGGAGCTGTCCTTTATCAATGGCAGGCTAGCAAAATGAGAGTCATCAGATATGGGTCAAGAACACTGACACCAGCAGAGCGGAATTACAGACTCCATTCAGGGAAACTCGAATTTCTTGCATTGAAGTGGGCAATCTGTGGAAAGTTTCAGGACTATCTATTTTATGCCCAGCACTTCAGAGTTTATACAGACAATAACCCTCTGACCTACATAAGGAGTACTGCCAAACTCAACGCAGTGGGGTATAGATGGTTGGAGAACTCCAGACTTCAGGTTTGATATCAAGTACAGACCTGGAAAGGTGAATGTTGATGCGGACATTCTTTCCCGGTGCCCACTGGACATCAACCAATACATCACAGAGTGCACAGAAGAGCTGTCTAGGGAGATCGTCAACACCACATGGGAGGGCACTAGGACTGCCAAACAAAAATATGTTGCTAGGGTCGCTGCTCTAACCAGGCCCAGGAAGATCAACTGGAGAGTTATGCTGGTGAAGTCTTACGAAAGCCAAGTCATGATGAACTGCGGAAGGCACAGAGACTGGACCCAGCTATTGGTGAGATTATTAGAATGAAAAAGTCCAATGCAAGCATCACTAATGACATAAGGCACAGAGCCAGTGGACCTGTAAAGAAACGAATGCACGAATGCTCAAGACTACACCTGGAGGGAGGATTATTGTACAGAAGAACTGAGCAACGACATCAATTTGTCCTACCAGCTCAATACATGCAGAAAGTATTTCAGCACTTACATGATGACATGGGCCACGTGGGAGTGGAGAGAGTAGTACACCTTGCCAGGGACCGATTCTATTGGCCATTCATGAAGAAAGACATCAAGGCATATGTTACACGAAATTGTCCTTGCATCAAACAGAAGAAGCCAGCGATACACGTGAGAGCTCCAATGGTTAGTATAAGTACTAGCTCCCCATTCTAATTAATATCCTTAGACTACCTGCATCTGGAATGCAGCAGGGGAGGCTATGAATATATACTAGTTCTAGTGGATCATTTTACAAGATTTGCTCAGGCATATGTGACTAAAAACAAGTCTGGGAGAACAGCAGCAGAAAGAATCTTCAATGACTTCATTCCCTGGTTTGGATTTCCAACTAAACTACATCATGACAAGGGTCGAGAATTTCAGAATGACCTCTTCAAAACCTTGCGCCGATTGTCAGGAATGAGCCATTCAAGAATTTCTCCATATCACCCTCAGGGCAATCCTGCTGAGAGGTTTAACAGAACACTGCTCCAGATGATGAGAACATTGGCAGAGAAAGAAAAGGAAAAATGGAAGGAACATCTACCACAGATTGTGCACGCACACAATTGCACACGACATGAAGTGACAGGATACTCACCGTTTTACCTACTCTATGGACGATACCCACAATTACCCATTGATCTTGTGTTCAAAGTGACCAATGGAGAGAAAAGTAACGATCCAAGAGGATATGCCAAACAGTGGCCAGAGCGAATGGCAGAAGCATACCCAATTGCCTCAGAGAAAAATAAGAACTCAAGTGCCCGAGGAAAACTGTACTATGACAGGAAGTCCAGAGGAGTTGTTCTTCAGCCTGATGACAGAGTACTCGTGAAAAACCTAAGTGAGAGAGGTGGACCGGGAAAATTGAGATCATATTGGGAGCAAACTGTGTACATTGTCAAGGAGCAGATAAATGATGGACCAATCTACTGAGTGGTCACAGTGACGGACAGCTCAAAATCAAACTTAAAGAGTTCTACACAGGAATCTGCTGCATCAGGTTAACGACTTACCAGTAGAGATGCCAGAAGGAGCATCTAAACAGAGGACCAAGAGAAACCAAACAAGACCACAAGACGAGACGGGATCACCCAGTGACTCTAATAGTGATAAGGAACAGGATGACGAGAACTACTATTGGCTAAGGGTACGAGACACCCGAGAGAACAACCAAAGACTTACCATTAACCAACCTGCCGAGGAACCTACCTGTGATCTTCCACAACGACAATACCATGCACAACCTGAAAGAGAAAGACAAAGACAGTGGACAGAGACCTTGGGAGAACAACCTAGAGAGAACAAGAAACCTACCTGTGATACTCTGCGACAACGATCAGGTTGAGGGAGAATGTAGTCAGATAGATGAAGGTGATATACCTAAGCAAGAAGTTATCAAAATACCTAGGAGGAATTCGGGGCGCGTGAAGGGATCCATGGGGTAAACACAACGGAAAGAAAAACACTGAGAAAAAAAACAGAAAACAAACGGAGGGGAGAACACGGAAGTTAAACTGTTTTTGGGTCGGTTATTCTGTCACGTGCAGGGTGTTCAAGAGGCGGCAGACTACAAGATGCGAAAAAAAGGATATTTAATGATTGCAACAGGAAGATCCAGACAGGTGACATCAACACACAGGGTAACATTCACAATAACCGACAAACTCGAATACAAAAGAACATGAACTGATATCAGGGCAGATAACGAGGGCACCAGGTGAGCACAATGAGGGTATTACTATAAAGAGAATGGGAACACCATCAGGACAAGAGGGAGAACCACCTCGCAGTCCCACAGGGGTGTGACCTGTAAAGAGAGCTTACCAGCTGTCGCGCCTGTGGAAAGACACTGAAGTTTGCATGTGCTTTTGTTTCTCCTGATAATTCAGGTCCTTTAAATCTGCCTACGTGTTCAGTGGCCGGGATCCGTAACACCTGAATTTACCACTCTTTGGAATAAAGTTGCATTTGGATCCTCAACTCTGTTGTCACGTTCCCCACATTACAATTATAAATTAATTTTCCTCTTTCATATGTATTTCATATGCAATCTTATTCCATAGACGTATTATATTTGTTTTTTTCTGGTATGACATATAAAGGGTACATTTTGATATGGTAAAAGGATGTTTGGCTAAGATGTTGAACACCTTTTCAAAATATATTTTATGTGAAGGATGTTCAATAAATTTGATTTTCGTGGTACTAGTTGTTCTTTCTAAGTGCTGGTATTTGCAAGATGATATTTGAAGATTGCTAAACTCTGATTTTTGTAATTGAAAGGTGTAAAACGACAATCATATTTGTATTTATATCTGACGTCTACCTACTGCATTTTACAGGTCATGTCAACATGACCTAGTCCTGAAATTAATTTAGCTTAAGTAGAGGAAATATTTGATAACATGTAGATAATGACACAATGGATAAAGTTGTTTGATATTTAAGATCCAGACATAAATATCTGGTGAAATTGTAGTATTGTAGGAGGATGTAAATTCTTCTATATATATGTATGTATACATACATACATATATATATATATATAAATTGTTTCTAGGTTTAGCTTATTGTCCTCTCGCTCTCAGCAGATGCTGCAAAGGCCTTTGTCTCTTTTCTTCTACCAGGATTATTATACTCAGATACTCAGATTACTCTTTTAGAAATTTTGTACATAAATAAAATACAACTTTATTGAAAGACTTTGTCTGGCTGGATCTCACTGCATCAGTTTAAAGGTTCCACCGAGATTGCTGATTATGATCTGCTGATTGGTGATGCAACGCAAGGTGTGAAACAGAGATAAAATGCATTCTCTGTATTCTGGGTCTGCTGTTGTGTGAAGTCTTGAATCTTTGGGGTACACCTGGGAGTAGGTTCTTTCAATTAGGCTGCAGACGAAGAAAGAACTAGACTCGGTCCACCGTTATGGTGCCTTTCTAAATCATATGTTTAATTAGTCACCTTTGAGTGTCCTTATTCGTGGCATACTGATCCTAAATTGGATGTGCACTAGTCACTCATTGAGAGAGCTCTCGCGGATGGAACTGAACCAAGTTGTATCAAAACAACTTTGGCCAGACATCTATGCTAAATATTTCAGTGTCTGTGTCTAGTCAGTACTGTAGTTTACAGGTGTATGCTCTATTTTCAAGACTCTGTAGTCAGTAGCAACAGAAGACCAACCTTGCTGAATTAATTGCTAAAATTAGATCCAGCGATCAATAATACTTTATACTGTCTCAATCTGGATATTTAAACTTATTGCATTTTGCTATATCTGAGTATGATAATCTTCTTGCTAACCTTTTTCTGTTGTTGGAGCTAGCTGTCAGAATACAAAATAATGGCTGTTAATTCTGTAACTAAGTGTTGTGCCACTGAGTCTTTAACTCCTCAGTTGGTTGAGATTGCTTTGATGGATGATGTTAAGATCAGACAGCAAATGATTAAAGATGGTTTTCAAGATAGCTGGGGTCTGCATAGACAAAGTGAATGGGTTATAAAAGAGATCACTGATAAAAAAGAAACAGAGAAAATATGCACGCTTCCTGGATTGAGCAAGCAAAGGGAGTTTTAACTGACAATAGTGGTACACTCTCAGAAAAAAAAGGTACAAAAGCTGTCACTGGGGTGGTACCTTTACACAATGTACACTTTTGTACCTTTTAGGTACTCATATGCACACTTTAGTTACTTATATGTAACTTTAAGGTACCAATATGGACTGTTTAGGTACAAGGTGTGCCTTTTATAAAGTTACCGCCCCAGTGACAGCTTTTGTACCTTTTTGTCTGAGAGTGTAGGGTAATGAGAGTTGAAATGTTGGCCTAAGCAATCATCCTTTTTGGAGAACGACTCCCACCCACTGTATGAAACAGTTTAATCTCTGAAAAGCTCCTTCAGTGACAGACTGTTACATCCTAAATGTCTGAAGGAGCGATACCGAAGATCTTTTCTCCCTACTGTTATTAGACTTTACAATCAGAGCTGCTCCCAGTGAACAAGTTACCATAATAATACATTTGCCAATTACTATAATGCACATTGCTAATATTGCTTCTTGAATTGTGCAATAATAATAATAATAAAAATTGTGCAATAGCAATTGTGAAACTGTGCAATAATAATAATTTAAACTGTGTAATAACCTAGTGCAATTTATTTGTTTGACAGTGTAATTATTGTTATTGTTGTTGTTGTTATACAGATATTTTTGAGTATTTGCTTTATATCTGCACTTATTTTTTTTGCTGTGTAGATGGAATTTCCCCTTGTGGGACATAAAGGTTTACTTATCTTGTCTTATTATCCTAATTATCTTTTTATAATCGCTTTATACAATAAATGATTTCAAGTAGGCTTACAGTGAAACGGAAAAACATATGGCTGATAATCAAGAGGCCAATAGAAAACCGTCCATGTTGTTTATCAGTTAAAGCCAATTCATTGTTGATTTAGTGTTGGCACCGTCCAGCTCTTTCAGTTCTTTCCAATAGTGTCTGTGCAGCCAAGTCAACAATGTTGCCAGAAACTGTGTCAAGCAACGAGCAAGCCAAGCACAGGGCAAAAGGGAACTAAAGCTCATGACAGAACGGAGAAAAAAAAAACTTTGGAGAAACTCAGGCTCAGTCAGGGACCATTTGTCCCTGCCAGACGAAACCACCATGGTTGTTATTAATTGGTTATTACAATCTCCCCGTGAGACACGCGCAGTAACACAGCAAACAAAGCGGCCAGACCTTTTTCCTCATGTAATCTCGGATTTACTTCTCTTCTGTAGAAAGAGGCGCTGAGAGAAATAAGTTTTGGATTTTCCTCAGAAGAACGTGCCGGCTTGATATTCAGTGGAGGATATAGTAAGTATTTTTTTATTTGCCTACTTGCATTAGTTGCTATTGTGTTACTGTGACATAACTTGTACACATTTTACTAGTTAGGCTTTCTCCAAACTATAATTCCTGACTAATTGTATAATCAAGTGAAACATTATGAAGATTCAGTCACTGCATATATGTCTCACAATGCCAGGAAGTTTTTTTAATGTTCTATAAAATAGACAGCAACGATATAAAAGTAATGTGAGTTATAATGTTAATATGTTGAATGTTTTATACTCGGTCATTGGTGTTCGCGATCGTCTGATGTGTAAACGTATCAAGTAAGCTGTAAATAAGTGATGCATCGACAGACATATACGCGCGTCCTTTCTTATCAGTGATGCAATTTATTTATCAGCTATGCATCTTCTGGTAATTGCTAACAACTATTTAAATTTTCGTTTAGGACTGTGGCTGCATCACTCGCATAATTGCACAAGAAAGGCACACGTGTCGTTCAGTTTTGAGTATGCTGGAAAATCATACTGAGTAAGTGCACAGTATAGTAATTGTACTTTTATTATGCCGAGACTATATGGTAATATTATTTGTGGTTTATAGTGTTAAAATGTAGTTTCTTTGTTATTGGCATTCTGTTTTCTCATGAAGTATGCATACTATACTAAGGTACTGTGGGGAAAAAATGCTTACAATTGTTTATAAAATTATTTTAGGACCGAATACACCACTCTTGCCTTCACCTGCATCTGCATCTGATGCTCGTTCAGTTTTCAACTCCATTCAGAAACTTAGAGTAAGTGTGTATTCACTATTTTACAGATGTTACTTTCTTCATTGGATTTACAAACCCAATTCCAAAAAAGTTGGGACACTGTACAAATTGTGAGTAAAAAAGGAATGGAATAATTTACAAATCTCATAAACTTATATTTTATTCACAATAGAATATAGATAACATATCAAATGTTGAAAGTGAGACATTTTGAAATGGCATGCCAAATATTGGCTCATTTTGGATTTCATGAGAGCTACACATTCCAAAAATTGGGACAGGTAGCAATAAGAGGCCGGAAAAGTTAAATGTTTATATAAGGAACAGCTGGAGGACCAATTTTTGCAACTTATTAGGTCAATTGGCAACATGATTGGTATAAAAAGAGCCTCTCAGAGTGGCAGAGGATCACCAATTCCCCCAATGCTGCGGCGAAACATAGTGGAGCAATATCAGAAAGGAGTTTCTCAGAGAAAAATTGCAAAGAGTTTGAAGTTATCATCATCTACAGTGCATAATATCATCCAAAGATTCAGAGAATCTGGAACAATCTCTGTGCGTAAGGGTCAGGGCCGGAAAACCATACTGGATGCCCGTGATCTTCGGGCCCTTAGACGGCACTGCATCACATACAGGAATGCTACTGTAATGGAAATCACAACATGGGCTCAGGAATACTTCCAGAAAACATTGTCGGTGAACACAATCCACCGTGCCATTCGCCGTTGCCGGCTAAAACTCTATAGGTCAAAAAAGAAGCCATATCTAAACATGATCCAGAAGCGCAGGTGTTTTCTCTGGGCCAAGGCTCATTTAAAATGGACTGTCACAAAGTGGAAAACTTTTCTGTGGTCAGACGAATCAAAATTTTGAAGTTCTTTTTGGAAAACTGGGAATCCATTTCATCCGGACTAAAGAGGACAAGGACCACCCAAGTTGTTATCAGCGCTCAGTTTAGAAGCCTGCATCTCTGATGGTATGGGTTGCATGAGTGCGTGTGGCATGGGCAGTTTACACATCTGGAAAGGCACCATCAATGGTGAAAGTTATATCCAAGTTCTAGAACAACATATGCTCCCATCCAGACGTCGTCTCTTTCAGGGAAGACCTTGCATTTTCCAACATGACAATGCCAGACCACATACTGCATCAATTACAACATCATGGCTGCGTAGAAGAAGGATCCGGGTACTGAAATGGCCAGCCTGCAGTCCAGATCTATCACCCATAGAAAACATTTGGCGCATAAAGAGGAAGATGCGACAAAGAAAACCTAAAACAGTTGAGCAACTAGAAGCCTGTATAAGACAAGAATGGGACAACATTCCTATACCTAAACTTGAGCAACTTGTCACCTCAGTCCCCAGACGTTTGCAGACTATAAAAAGAAGAGGGGATGCCACACAATGGTAAACATGGCCTTGTCCCAACTTTCTTTTAGATGTGTTGATGCCATGAAATTTAAAAACAAATTATTTTTCCCTTAAAATGATACATTATCTCAGTTTAAACATTTGATATGTCCTCTATGTTGTATTTCTAATAAAATATTGAAATTTGAACTTCCACATCTTGCATTCTGTTTTTTAATTCAACAATTTGTACTGTCCCAACTTCTTTGAATCGGTTTGTAGTTGCTGTATGGTAAACTATGTTTGATATGTGGAAATTGTGTTCTTTTTTTCGATAAATTATTACTAGTATCAGTGAACATCATAATAATGTAGTTTGTGTAAACAGCATGCTTGCTTTTTTTTATTTCAGATGTGAGAATAACGGTGTAAAAGAACCTGTTGCAAAGAGAGCCAAAGCAAATCAGCCCACTTGGTCATGGAAATGGAGATTCCTACCTGCACAAGAACCTGGACCACAGCTAAAACCATGTGATGCACACACTCCCATGAGTTATTTAATGTGATAGTTATATGTATTCTAAATAAACAACAAACCAAAAATATATACATTTCTTTTTTCCTCACATTCTTTCTTGTAGCAATTCCCTCTGTCACACACCTGACTGAAAGGCTCATTATGCAGGTCTTTGTCTTCTCAGGTGTGAATCACAGCATTATGAATGACCATTAACGGCCCCTTTCATATACTTTTTCTACACAAAAAGTGTCTTAGAAAATTTTAATCAATATATTGTTTTCTGTGAGTGAGTAAGATGATTTTCACATAATTTTGAAGTAAAAACTCTAGACTTCAAGATCTGTTCTCAAAAGTCTTGTGAACAAATATTCTGTGCGTTTATTGGTTTTATTTCAGTGACTTAAAAATTTTAGTTTTTCATTAACCACCAATAAACGTTGTTTTCTCAAAAACACAGTCACGTACATACATGCTGCTCACATATTATTGTAGCCCAGTTTGTGCTGATTACAGTGTTACTAAACTTTAGACATTCAAATGTTTGTAAAGCAACTGAAAAAAGCACAACATCAGGGCGCTAAATAGGAAAAGGATCTGCCGCCCGCAGTTAATTTTTATATTCTAGGTATTATCAAATTGCCAGAGTTTTAAGAACGCAGCGGACGTGGAGGACTATAATTTAACAAGAGCTCGTTCAAATACTGAGGTGCTATACCATTCAGGGCTTTATAAGTAATAAACAAGATTTTAAAATCTATATGATGTTTAATAGGGAGCCAGTGCAGTTGTTGACAGAACCGGGCTAATATGGTCTTACTTCCTGGTTCTAGTAAGAACTCTATAGCTGCTGCATTTTGGACCAGCTGGAGTTTATTAAGTGTGCAGAACAACCACCCAATAAAGCAGTACAATAATCTAACCTTGAGCTCATGAACGCATGAATTAACATTTCTAAATTTGACATTCAGAGCATAGGTCGTAATTTAGATATAATTTTGAGATGGAAAAATGCAGTTTTTTACAAATGCTAGATATGTGGCTTTCAAAGGAAAGATTGCTATTAAGTAGCACACCTAGTTTCCTAACTGATGACGAAGAATTGACAGTATATTGGCAGCCATCAAGTCTTAGAGAGTGTTCTTGGTTATTATATGCAGAGTTTTTAGGTCCTATCATTAATTGTTTTAGATTTACGTAGAAATTACTCATCATCCATTTTTTATATCGACGATTCCTTCCGCAAGTTTTCAAATGGTATGTTTTCATCACCGGGCTGCGAAAGAAATATAGAGCTGAGTATCATCAGCATAACTGTGAAAGCTAACACCATGTTTCCTGATTATATCTCCTAAGGGTAACATGTAAAGTGTGAAGAGTAATGGCCCTAGTAATGAGCCTTGAGGTACTCCCTACTGCACTTGTGATCGATATGATAACTCTTACTCAGCGCTGGGCGTGGGACAAAATTGAATGGCGGTCATATACTTAGATAACACCCGCCGCAAATCCAATAACACTAATAGAGGCTCAACCACAATCAGATGATAATCAAGGTATTTTTGACTCTAATGATAGCACGTCTCAGTACTATGATAACGTTCTAAATCCTACTGGGAAATCCTCTCAATACGGTACAAGGAAACTCCAGCCACGGCAACACTGAGGATGGCAGTCCTGCGAAGCTTGCACCACATAGATGGTGTGCTGAGGGCGAGTAGAGGGGCTGCAACTACAGCGGATGAGAGGCAGGAGTGGGTGGCGGGATTTGTGCGTCTCCGGGCATTCAGGCTCGTTGTCGGAAGCCCCCTCTTGCTGAAACCTGGGAACAGGTTTGCGCTCTGGAGAGCGGACACTTGAGACCTATTCTAAAGCGGGCACTGTAGGGCGCTCTGGACTGGATTCGGGGGCTGGTGTCCTCTCTTCTTCATTTTGGCACCTTCGCCGTGCCATACTCAGCTCACCCTCAGCCGAACAGAGATCCATTTCTCGCCAGTGCCCACTCCACAAAGGCAGCAAATTCCACTCTAGGGCCAACTTCGGACGACGGCGCTCAGCACGCGGGGTTGAGGCTGGCCCATAGAACACACAGAGCGTGTCGTCCGGGTAGCTGGTGAGATGGGCAATGGCCAGAAACAGTCTGGTATGACCCTCGAGCGAATTTTCCCCATGCTCCAGCAGGAGGAGGATGTATTCGGGGCGAAGGAGGGGATCCATTGGGCACACAACGGAAACAAAAAACTGAGTAAAAACGAGAAAAACGGAGGGAACACACGGATTAAACTGTTTTGGTCCGAGATTCTGTCACACTCGCCTACGGAGAAGAACGAGGAGACCAGGTTTAAACAACAATAGATTTTTAATACCATCCAAGGGAATACACGAGCAACACGAGCACAGGAGCACCATGGTTGGACGTACAATCTGGCCCCAAGACAGACACCACAGAATCTACTTAAATACAAGGGATAATTACTAAACACAGGTGTCAGGAGTCATAATCAAACTAAACGAGGACAGGACAAGACCAAATAAGGAAAAACAGGAACAGAAATGGGCAAAACACAACTAAACAGGTTCATAATCCTGACAGTTACAAAGTACTTTTTAATTTTTAATTTTTTTTAATTTTTACCCAAAATGAGACGATGTAAGCATTATGGAGCAGGGTTAACCCTAATCCTAACACCCATGTACTGTAATGTCTGTTTCAAAAGTAAGACCCAGGAAATCCCTTATATGCACAAATGCATCAGATATCACTACAGCTGAATAACATGTAGATGCTTGTCTTTCAGATGGAGATGCTTGCAGATGCTTAACTTTAACTGATGAAACGTGGAAGACAATAAACAAACAATTGAAATGCAATGCTAATTGACATAGCTTGTATCACAGTATAGAATTTTATAAAAAATATTTTCTGTCTCACTGTGATAAGAACCTAACTGTTTTAAACACGACTGATGTTATAAAGTGATTTTGGAGCAAAACATGATATTAGTCTCATAAATTGTCATGTTTGATGCTATGTTAAGCAAACAGACTACCTATCCCTGTTGCCAGGAGCAACTGTTTTATAACTAATTTGGAAAAATAAAATAGTACATTCATGTATAAGATTATGTGGTTGTTTTTAAGAAGGGCAAACGCAAAGAAGGGTAAGTGATGATTTAAAAGAAAAGAAAGGGTATAAAACAGTGTGAATAGAAAGGTGCCAGTAAAACGGAGTTGGGGTATGGGTAAGTTTTGAGCATTGGTTTTGAATGTAATGATTCTGATATCTTGTCAAATTCCTAATTTCCATTCCAATACGGTATAATTAATATAATAAAATAATAACTTAGATTCTCTTATTGTAAAATATTTAATAGTTAGCTGAATACTATGAATGAAATTCAACAGGCTAAAGAACACTTACACAGGGATGTGTGTGCAGCAGAGAAAACAGCCTGTGAGTCTTCTTGACTTGAATGGTTTAAAATCACATTGAAAGTGTAGTTTGTATTAAAAACAAAGGTGGACTCCAGGCACATTTTTTAATCCAAAATCTATTCCAATTCTGGAATAAGATGCTTAAGGTCAGGAATCGTCTACTTTTTGATTCCCCTCCTTATGGATTCCTTTGTGCACATTTTAATATGACTTTAAACCATTCAAGCACAAGAAGACTCATGCATGTTTTCTGCACTGCACACATAGGGGCGTAGCCATCATTTCAGAAATGAGGGGGACAGAAATCCCATGGAGCAACTTTTGACTTCTGTCTAATTTACAGGCTTTATTTTTTCTTATGTCTTTTAATTGGCTAAGAAATCAAATACACTGCTGGATGATAACCAATCATTTGTATTCTATATTTTTTTCTGTGTTTTCCTAATGACAATTTAGGATTGGCTTATACAAACACATAATAAGGCAGAAATGTTTATATACTGTAATAAATGTTATGTCAATTAGCCCAGATACTATATTTATACCTGGAAATGCCTGAATTACCTTGTTTTTTAGCTCAGTCAAGCTGGATTCCCTTTGTCCTATTAGGAGTTCTGCACGTCCGAAAGTTATTAGACATTACTCTCGGGGCGTTTTGGCTTCTGTGCGAGAGCACCTCCGGCTTCGAGTATAAATGAAACATGCACTGCATATCTCGTTTTGGATATGAATAAATCGTCCGGTCATAGACTATCTCGTTTCTTCGCCCATGTGCACACACATCCAAAGCACGCACACAGAAAAAGTGATTTAAAATGCATCTAATTGACAGATAAATCATGGTTGATCTATCAGCCAGATGCACGTAACAATGCATGTGCTCTTATTTCAATGTTGTTGTTAATGTTGAGGTTATTTTAGCTTTGTACATTTAGTTTAACTACATGGTTAAAGAGGATGATTTTTACCATTCAACTGAACTGTGTGCATGTATTTTAGACACTTAGATTGTTCTTGCTCCAACCATGCAATAACTGCTCCTTCTATCAACCGAGTTTCTATTTACTTATACTGCTGTGTGCTCTGGTAATATCAACGGTATGACCCATTTCAGAGCTGACATTAATTTCAAATCAGAGCATAGCTCACATTCACTAAAATATGGAAACACTATGCTGATTCAAAACGACAATGCCGGTTGACAGTCAAAGCAAAGCTCAGTTTGAACGGCCTGCCCACCAGCTGAACTAGAAGTTTTGATTGTTTTTTTTTTTACCCGAGTCAGACCTGTCTGTTATTGGCTGAAGCGCAGGGCTCCACCCCAGAAGTTTGAAAAGTGCCCATCAAAAGCCAGCTCGCTCTGTTTCTCCATCGGCGCCTCCTTTGTCTATTTTTAAGTTGAATACTTTAGTTTTATTTTACTCAAGTAAAAGTGCCACAATTTAATTATACTCAAGAAAGTAGAAAAATGTAAACATGTACTCAAGTACTGTAACGAAAGTATTTGTAATTAGTTACTTTCCACCTCCACAGTTATTAAAGTAATTTCTCCCCACAAGTGTAAATTGGCCTCTTTCATTGAATGGGGAACTCATGCCCAAGATATACTTTAACAACAGAAACAAAATAATGTTGCTGCTGTTGCTCTTTCCTCCCCACAGATGGGGAAACAACAACAACCAGAAAATGTCACATTTGTAGCAAACACATGGATCTTCAAGGTTTATCTGGCTTTAGTATCTTTATCCAGTCGAAACCAGTCCCATTACAATTCAACCTCTCAGTCCACCATTTTGGGTTCATAGTGTTTCATAGTGCAATTGCACAAGCAATTGCTGACGTTGTAAATTCATGTTCACCATCAGTCATTATTCAATATTGTGATAACATTCTTCTCACCTGTCCAAACACAGGCAGCCACTTAAAAAGTTCTCACTCTTTTGTTGAGAGTTATTCAAGAGGTTGGATTTTTGTTAAGCAGGCATAATACTATTACTCGTCTCAGATCAGTTATGGGATTGTTCAATTTCAGCAGAATTTGCATTCCTTTCTTTATGATTTAGGTAGACCTCTTACAAAAGATCTGAAAGGAGGCCTTCCATGCACCGTCCCCCTTGAGTGGACTCCAGAGATGGACGGGTCTTTCTCTCTCGTTAAATCTGCCCTATCCTCATCTCCAGTGTTCCATCACCCCAACATGTCGAAACCCTTCCATCTATGGACACAGTTTGGACCACACACTTACAACTGCGTGTTGGGACAGACAAAAGGTGACAATAATTTTGGTGTGATTGGATATTATTCTGCTCTTACTCCCTCTTCTATGAAAGGACGGCTGCAGTGTTTGATGGCTTTGTACTGTGCAGAATGGGCTCTGTAAGCAACCAAACCAGTCGTGGGCTACAACAACGTGGCCCTTAACACTCCTCACTGCTTCTTGTGCCTGCTGGGAGAAACAAAAAAATAATTAATCTCTAACCAGCGACGTGCCAAATGGAAAATGGCCCTCACGAGCAGTGGTGTATTGTAACAAAGTAATAATACTTCGTTACAGTACTTAAGTATTTTTTGGGAGTATCTGTACTTTACTTGAGTTTTTATATTTCAGCCAACTTTCACTTTTACTCCACTACATTTCCTAATAAAAATGTATACTTTTACTCCGATACATTTCCCCGAAACATTTTCGTTTCTTGCTACAAAATAGTCACGGACACGGACTGCAGGTTTGACGAATCAGTGGTCTGGCGTTTGCAAGTTAGAGTCCTAAAAACACCTTTGCTCATGTGCAAACAAGTGCCTGCACAACTGCGGTTGATTCATTTCCACTCAAGTTGAGGCTAGGGTGTGCTGTGCGATACAGCATCGTCTGTGATAATGTGGTAAGTGTTGTTGTAATGATGTGCGATCTGACATTATCAAGTAGGCTATATCACCACATGATTTATTAATCTATTAAAACTCAAAATTCCAGGCATTCTAAATTATAGATGGCAAAAAATGCTTCTGTATGCTTTTTATATTTATATAATTTAATGTAGTTAACTTAATCTATATCACACAATGATTACCGTTTTTCTGCAGATATCAGCATTAACTCATTTAATAATCATTTTATACAAGTTAAGCAATAAGTGACTTACATTTTAGACATAAAATTGCTTGTTTTTGCTCAATTAGCCTAACGAAAATAGTTCCAAGCAAAGATCACAGCACTGCTTTGCATCTCTGAGCAATGGACGGTGTTTACTTATTGAATAAATCAGCTTTTTGAATGAATCGGTTGAATCAAAAATGAAAAAAAAATTTTTTTTTGTTAGCGATTCACTCATTAGCACAGTCAAATGCTTTGTTTCTGAATTAATCAGTCGTTTGAATGAATCTGTTGATTCTCAATGACTCACTCATTAACAGCACTTGCTGCCACCTACTGGCGGTTTAAATTTCACATTTAACTGTTTTGTTTCCTGTGTTAAATTATTTCAAATATCTGTATTCAACGTTTTATGTTAAAAACAAAATATTAGGCCTATTTATGCATCTGTAACTGATGTTTAAATGCATCCATGTCCCCTCTGTGATACATAAACTGTGTAAAAACATCTAAATGCTATTTCAGATGCAGATTCCAGAAATGCTCTTATGTTGGAATGAAAGACACTTAAGTACCGGATGAGTGCTTCTTATTCTTACCCAAAAATACTCCGGAGCTCCGGAAGGATAAAAGGAGGAGCTACAAAGTGGAGAGAGGACCAGGCCTGGATTTTATTTTGTTTTGGTTCTGTTTGTGCGCGACAGTCGTCCGCGAGGGGCTGTCTCACTATTTTGTTTTTATTTTATTATTAAAGTTTTGTTTAAGTGTTCGCCGTTTCCCGCCTCCTTCTTCCCGATCTACAAACATTTGTTACATTGGTGCCGAAACCCGGAAGGAAGCAGGGACATGCTGCCAGAGAGCCCTCGCTGCTGAGGGGGATCACGGTGCTGAGGAGATCGGGCAGCAGGAACAAGCGGAGAGACCGCCGGTGGCTGCCCGAGGCGGTGGTGCTGGAACGATGGAAGACTAGGTGGGACGGAGAGCTCGCTGCCGCGCTCCTGGGTAGAGGAGGGGTGGCTGCCGTCCGAGAGGAAGCGGAGGAGTCGGCTCCGTTCGCCAGGAGGCCGGAGCCTGCAGCCATCCGCCATGATTGGGGAGGAGCAAGGAACGTGAGACTCGCTGCCGACTGCCCTCAACCGGAGGAGCCATCGCCGTCCGCCAGGAAGCGGAGGAGCGGTGGGACGTCCACCAAAGATGTCCAGTACCATCGCATGGCACCGCGAGTGAGAGCCTCTCAGCCGGTTGAGGACCAAGCGGCAGTGTGTCCGGGAACCAGACCGATAATTTTTTATTTTTTTATTTTCCTCTCTCCCCTCTCTCATATCTGTCTCTACTCATCCTTCCATCTCCTTTTCTCTCACCTCATCTGTCCTTACCCTTACCCCCGTATGCTGTGCCGTTGTGATCGGTTTCCCCCAGAGGGAGTAGAGCGCAGTCTCCCTCGTCGACTTGTATTTAGAGTGTGGGTCGGGCCGGAGCCGTGGGAATGGGCGAGTGCCGGTGAGTAATTGATAGTGAGCTATCATCCTGCCCCACTCACCGTCCCACGAGAGCTCCAGAAGGATAAAAGAGTTACGACAGTGAAAGACCAGAGAGGACCAGGCCTGGATTTTATTTTGTGTTTTGTGTGCGGCAGTCATCCGCGAGGGGCTGCCGCTTTACTTTCATTTTGTGTTTGTTTATTTTATTTAACTATTTAAATGTTCGCCGGTTCCCGCCTCCTTCTTCTCGAGACTATGAACTTTGTTACACATTTAAGATAAAAAAATAAAAATGTTGTACTTAAGTACAATAAATATCACATACTTTAAGACGTTTACTCAAGTAATATTCTAAAAGGTGAATTCAACTTCTACCAAAGTAATTTTCTGGTAAGATATCTATACTTTTACTTGAGTATGACTTTCAGGTACTTTATACACCACTGCTCACGAGTCCTCAGCTCACCATGATCGCTGACAGCAGAACCAATCCTGCCTCTCTGATGGACAATCCAGGATATTCACATGAATGTACTGATGTTATCATCTCTGACAAGGAACATTTCATCCACAATGAACCTTTTAAAGACTCACGGAACTTAATCGTAGATGGAAGCAGTTTCTGCGAGGGGAACACACGCTATACTGGATGGACAGTTTTAGAGGTGGAAACTGGCAAAATCCAGTCATCTGGCACACTCAAGGGAGGTAGTGCTCAAATTGCTGAATTATATGCACTAAAGTCTGCCTTAACTGCCTCTGATGAAGTTGAATCTAACCATGTCACTATTTTCACAGATAGCACTTACTGTTGCCACGTAGTTCACATCTATGGCCCAGTGTGGAAGCGTCGTGGTTACTTAACCACTTCTGGTACACCAATTAGTCATCTACTAGGGCTGCACGATAAATCGCATGTGATTTGTCATGCGCATCTCATCAGTAAAGCCTGTTCTGGTGATTAGTAGTAAATCTCCATCACGTGTTCAGATGGAGTGGCATTTAATACACAGGGCCGTAGTTCGCTGACAAGCTACGCAATATCGTGTTCATATTCGAATGCGATTCATCTGCGACTATGAATGCGATTTTACGTAGCTTGTCAGTGATTTACGGATCTGTGTAGTAAATGCCGCTCTATCTGAACGAACGTGATGGAGATTTACTACTAATCACAGAACCGGCTTTACTGACTAGATGCGTATGGCAATCACATGCGATTTACCATGCAGCCCTATCATCTACCACTTATAACTGCACAGATATTTGTTTAAACCATTGATAGTTATATGTCTATGGCACACCAAATGGTAGCCATACCGTCTACTTCTTCTTCTAATAATGTTTTATGGTGGATGGGAAACCAACTTCTGGTGCATTTACCGCCACCAACTGGACTGGAGTGGGAAGCACGAATAAGCAATTAATATATAAAAAAAATTCTCCTGATTAATCCTATTTATTTGCCATACCTTCTTCTATTACGCTACTAAATACAGGTGAGGAATAAAACTGCAGCTGCACTAAACTAGTAGCAGGTGGAATACTGTTACATACCCCCTCCATCAGAAGAAGTCTTTTTTAATTCTGAACATGATAGGTATCAAAATTTTTAGGATCACCAAGAAATGAAACAGTATAATTTACTGGACCCAAACATTTTCGAACTTTAGCTGGATCCTTCCATTTTGCAGACAGTTTAGACATAAAGCCCTCATCTGCTTTGGATAAAGGATGAGCTCAAACCAAAACTATGTCTCCTACTTGAAACTGATTTTTTTTTTATCATAGTAGCGTTTTTGCTTGGTCTGAGCTCGTTCTACATTCTCCCTTACCACCTGGATCAGGCTTTGTTGCCTGTCTATTACTTCATAGGCAGGGCTGCTTGGATCAGGCGGTCGATTAATAGCTCTTTCTAATGAACCCTTGAGTTTCCGTCCTAAAGCAACTTCAGCAGGTGTATATCCGGTACTTTCATGCCACGCTGTATTAATTGCAAATCTAAATTCGGCCAACCACCTGTCCCATTGTCTGTGGTGCTCTTCCACATATGCAGCCATCATTGTCCTGAGTATGCGATTTACCCTTTCCGTGAGGTTTGTTTGTGGGTGATACGTGGTTGTTAATTTCTGCACAACTCCCCATTGCGTACAAATCAGGTTAATAAGATGGGATGTGAACTGTGCTCCATGATAAGTTCCCCATCTAGTGAATATTTCTTCCACTAAAATGCGTGCTATTTGGGGTGCCTTGGCCGTTCGCAAAGTAAATAACTCCACCCACTTGGAACAATAGTCAACCACCACCAGTAAGTGTTCATTCTGCTTACCACTCTTTGGAAATGGTCCCATAAAATCTATGCCAAGTATCTATCTTGGCTCCACCACTGGTGTTGACTGTAAATTGCCAGATAGCTTTGACAAGTTAGGTTTGTACTTTTGACATACATGACAAGACTTGCAGTACTTCCATATGTCTGTACGCATAAGTCAGATCAAACTATGGTATTTTTTCTGTTTTTGTTTTTTTGTTTTGGCCCTCCTGTAAAGTTGGTGAAATATCACTTATGCCCCTCTGTTTAAAGGTTATTCATGGAAAAATTATAATTTCCTTTCATATACCTTATGTGAAATTGGGTTACCTAAATTATTTATAATAGTGACCAAGTGTAGATTGATGTTGTAAATTTCTAGAGGTTAATTAAAGTGGTTTCTTAAGTCTGTTATGATTTTGCTTTTTTCATAATCTTATTCTGTTTATAGGATTTCCATGAGTGCCTGTAGGTGGGAATCATAATCACTGTGAGAATTGCCTCTCTAATGGTTTGTATTGTGATTACCTGACTTCAGGGACAAGACTTTCACTGTGATTTTCAAAGCTTATGACTTCACAGTGTACAAAAGTTCCTCCATTTTACAGCTGACTTGTGAAATGCCTTCAATGGATAAAAAAGTCAGCTGTTTACAAATAAGATCAACTAGATCAAGACCTGGTTAAATTATTTTCTTTTCATAGCAACATTTTAACTGAACAAGAAACATATTCGGTTTGGTGGTGATTAGTTCTGTAACCATTAGTTGATGTGTTACTGTATAGGTCTGTTTTATACATGGCAACAGCTGGAGGCAAGTTCATCCATCCATCAACTGTTTCCCAGTGGTCGAAGCCAATAGCTTTAGGGGAAGCACTCTGACATGCAGTGCTTTGGGTGTCCGCCGGTTACTGATATTTTCTGATTTTCTCTCCTTCTCTCCTCTCTGTCACTTTGCTTCATATCCACTCTCTATACTGTTCAAATGCAAGAATGCCCAAAGCAAAACCTGGAAAATTAAATAAAAAAAAATATCTATTTTTTTTATTATTAAAACTTATTGTTTATATTGTAAAATTACAACATATCTATACAGCTATATATAGAAGATATATAGAGAGAGAGAGAGAGAGATTATGGAACTTACTTGTTAATTAGAGAGAGCATGGGTCCTGTTCCATTTTGAGAGTGCCAAAGCCCGAATTCTTGCAAACCACCCGAAAATAATCAAGTGTCGTCCAGAGGCTGATAGAAACTATAAGTGAGGACACAGATAATGGAAAAATCCACATTTTGATTTTCTAACCGTATCATCTCAGCTGTGTGAATGTTCTCTCCACTCACACTCTCTGTCAACACAATTCTTAACCTGACAGAAACGGCAAAGACCACCGAAAGCTGCATGGCGTATTGTGGCTCATTTACAAATGAGTAAACACTGACCCACCAACTAGTCAGCAAGTTTTCCGAGTGACTAGTCAACTATAAAAAAACGAGTAGTATGCAAGCCCCATAGGCACACAGAGAGGAATGTGATGAGAGGAGGCAGTCAGACCATTCACATGTTACAATCAAGACAGTCACCTACAAAGAGCAATAGTTCAGAAAAGGAGGAGGAGAGAGAGGAATATAGGAAAGAAGAGGGTGGGGGAAAGCAGGGGAGAGTGAGGGAGACAGTGAGAGGGAGAGAGTGAATCTTTCATAGCAGGCATTTCAGATCGCCACCGCTGAGATTTGTGTCTTTCAGTATGTTTTACCGCCGCAGCAGCGGCATAGTGTAGTGTTAGCTCCCACCAGAAAGTAAGTCCTCTCGACCGTCCCCTCTCGTCCTCATCCTCTCCTATGTTTCTTTCCTTCCAAAAAACTTGTTTATTTCCAGGCTGATGGCTCACAGTCTTTCCGATTTTTCCATACTCTGGCATCGTGACATAGGACCATCAGCCAAGTCTCGGTACTTTAAGTATGAATAGCAGTTTACATATTTTTTAACTACTGTCCCATGGTGCCATCATGCCTTATGAGCAGATTTTTATATTTTATTATTATTATTTATATATATATATATAATATTTATTATATCCTGTATAGAGATATTTGTTTTATTTTATTTTATTTTTCATAGATATCGGAATTATTATTAAGTGAAAAAAAATATGAAGAAAGGGGGATGTTTCATCACCGTTTAATTAGGCTATTATTAATATGAAAACCTGCATGTGTATAGATATTATATATATATTATATATTATAATATATATATATATATATAATTTTATTTTTATTTTATATTATTATTTATGTTTTTTTTTTTCGATAAACCCATGCCTGAATTAGTGATTAGTATTAGATATTTTTGGCTACAAAAGTGGAATGTGTGAACGTTATGAACGTGGATTGTGTTCTTTGTTCATTCACATAAAGATTTCATGTGTTAAAAAACAGATCAGCTGAATTCTGTAACAAACATGTGGTCATTTACACCAGTGTTTCTTAACCCTGTTCCTGGAGGCGCATTGGTGCCATACAACATTTGAAGTCTCTCGTATTCCTACCCATCCATTTCAGGTCTTGAAGTCTCTACTAAGGACTGAATCAGGTGTGTTTGATTAGGAAGAGTTTAAACGGGGTTGGGAAACCCTGAGTTACACTGCGTGCTGTCACATGCTTTGATGGTCCACCCATTCAAGTGACTGGAGAATGTAAAGTCTGGTTATAAATACCTCTACCAAGCCCCTCTACACGTCCTGTGAGCACATGTATAGAGTGTCTATACATGGCTGTTAGTGATAAACTGAAGTCTGTGCTTTTTAAGCACTGCAACCTTAGGCGTTTGTGAAACAAAATGTAAAATTATGGACTGTAACAAAATGTTGAAACTGAGCAGAAAATTTACAGACATTCATAAAGACACAAGTAACGATTTTTCTCAGACTCTCAGAGGACAGCACTGCCGTAATGTTTTTCTCCTGATCGCACTGATCTCAGATTTGCGTCATCCATATATCATTCAATTCTGAGCTTGGCATTAACAATATAAAGCATTACCTGACTAACAGTTGTAATTCTCATAAAAGTCCATTTAAAATGGTTGATAATGTTTAAATTTGTAATGAATTTGTAGCCATTCTGCTTTACTCCTTAAAATGTTGTTCCGAACCCATTTGACTTCTTTCATGCATCATAGAACCAGTAAAAACATGATAAAAGTAATCCATACAACTGAAGCACTGTCTTCCAAATCTTCTGAAGTCATATGATTAGCTTTATGTTTACTTATTGTGCTTGTTTGTTTGTTTGTTCAATGATGAGCTTAAGTATAAATCTTAAAGGACAAAAATTGATGAGAACCTTAGGAGGGAACTGCATTGGGATATAGTCTTAAAGCAGACTCAAAACTGTGTTTCCTGTGTGAGCACCATGATAACCGTATGATGCATGTTGATTTTTTGCATGTTTTTGTTTTTCCAGTCAGAGGAGAAAATATTGATTTATGTTAAATTGCCATGTTCAAAAGCCAGTTCACTGTACGTCTCCCTGCAGAGCTCTCTTCAACCCATTACAGAGAGTCCTTGAATCATGTCAAGATTCACCTTATTGATTCCCTTCTGACTGTGAAGTGTGGCCATCCACAGAAAGGCTGTCATCATTTCTTTTACTTCCTGTGCATCTTTCTTGACCAATATTTACTTTTAGATCAGTGAGATCATTAGTGGTGCTGGTTACACTTTATTTTAAGGTGTCTTTGTTACAGTGTATTTACAAAGTAAGTACAGAGTAATATTAATGAACAAAATGTACTATAGGGTTATGTTCAATAGGATTAGGGCTAGGATTTGGGTTTAGGGTTAGTTGCTTGTAATTATGCATAATTTATTGTTACTATAGTAAGCACAAGTATCACATACAAACGACACTGTAAACCAACACTAATAATGCAGATGTGAACATGTTTCTAAGCACACAATAATTCCTTGGTAACACTTTATTTTGATAGCCAACTTTGCTGAGACATTCTACTAAGTAACTTTGCAACTACATGTCAAATACCAGTCATTAGAGTATTAACAGATTGTCTGTTTAATGTCTTCTAACATTTTATTTTGATGCTCCACGAACACATTCTAGCTTTGCAAGTACGTCAACTTATTCTACAAACCAAATCATAATGTAACACTCTACTAATACTTTAATGAGAGCTAGCTGACATGCACTTGCAAAATTACTTGTAGTTAGTGAAATGTCTAAAGTGGACTATCAAAATAAAGTGTAACCAAATCCTTTAGACTTACATTTAAATTAAGGACCTGAACTAGAGAATGAAATACTACTTTTTCTCTTTTTTTCTGCATATATTGTGCACTGTATGCAGAATATAGAATACTCAGATGACCTGCTATATATTTTCAAATGTAATGTATACCCTACAATGTGATATGCTCGATTTGAACGTCCATTTCCATTTCAAGTGTAGTATATATTATTATTTTATTTCTATTATTATGTTTCCAAAGATGAAACTGATGAGGTCATGTTACAACAAATGTAATTCACCAATGTTTTAAATTTGTGTTGAAATGTATTGCTATGACTGCAGTTTCACTTACATGTTTTAAACTAGTAAGTAGTGTACAGTGCATACTGCACCGTAGCCACTAAGAGATTAGTGTTCCTTTTGAGCACATCACTAATCATGCCTGTGCTTTGATCAATTGAAGGTAAAGCTGCAGAAGAAATGATCTCTAGAGAAGTCTAATGGCTGTTGGTGGTGGGGTTTGCATTAATACAAAGTGAATTTAATAGTTGCTCCGAATGTGTGCCGCTAGCTGACGTACGGATGAATCTGAGAGATGGACAGAGAGTGGGGTGCGAAATGAGATTTATGTGTCAGACAGGGCACTCGCTGCTCTGCGCAACGTACCTGTCTCTTTGCTTTGATGTCAGTTCTATACAGCAAGAACACAAGTCATTTCCATACTCTCTCTCCTCTCTCTCTCTCTCTCTATCCTGCCTTTCTCTGTAAATGTATTGTATATCTGTTCACTGCTTCTCTCCTCCCTCTTTGCCCATATTTCTCTTTCTGGATATAGTGTAGGGTAAAGTTTGATGTTATATCCTGAGAAAGGATCAGATGTGGCTAAATACATTCACTATCATGTACACTGTGGCTGTTACACTGTTACATGTACACACACACACACACACACACATTCATCCACAAACATGTGGGCTCAGAGGTATTTATATCTATGGATATCTATTATGGGGGCCAGACAGTGATTAAATGCAGGCAGCTAGTGAGAATTTTGGGGTTATTTGTGTGTGCACAAATTTTAATAGCCACATGGATGCATTGATGTAAATATGTTGGTTAGATCATCTGTAATCCATAAGGTGTGTGTATGGTAGACTGATGACATACTTGATGTCATCCCTGCTGTCAGCTAATGTCTTTCCCACCTTGGTATTTTGTCGGCACAAGTGGACTTATAGTCAATATGACAACACATATACAGTATAAGAGCATTTAAATGAGTAGACAGGCTTTATGAATGATTAGTATGCCAACACTCTTGGTTGAGTTGTGAGATCATCAAATTAATTACTGCTTTACAACATGTAAGTCCTGAAACATCTGGATTTTGCAGGACTAGGTGTGTCTATCACACTTTTAGTGCTTCCAATTGTACCCTAGCCCCCTTCTGCCAAATACAATTTCTGAATTTGTATTACATGCATGTGTGTTTTGGACATTGTTATCCAGTCATCATTATTAACGGAAGCTTTATCATCCATATCTGTTTCTCTTTGTGCTTCATTATGAATTCGAAATTATAATTCTAGTTGAAAATAAATGTAGCTTGAAGTCACATTTATTTGGCCAAAAAAAAAAAAGATTAAATTAATTATAAGATTAAGAAATTAAACTTTTATTATATAACTACAGGACATAATGTATGTATATATACATTATGTATTCATTATTGTGAAAGCTTTCTCTAGCACTGCTTTGCTATGAGGATGGGGCACCGATGGGATTTATTTCATCACTGACTGATAAACACCCAATGGGATTTAGTTGATCGCTGAAGGTGTAGCTTAAAATAACAGTATGAGCTTTTCTCATGCCACGCTTACTGACAGCTGAAGATGAGGGTTCACTGTGGTGAGGGTTCATGTTACGTCCAAGGACGTATTTGTTTTTTCCCGATTGTTCTCTCCAGGTCTCTCTCTCTCTCTATCTCTTTTACTTCCTACAAGCAGGAGGTAATGGCTGCCACCTGATTCCAATGATTGGTGATTTGATGTGATTGCAGGAGGAAGGGAAGCCGTGAGGATTTAAGCAGCACTATTTCACAGCGCTAGGGTGTGTGTGGAGGTTGCGTCGGGAGGCTTCTATTCTCAACCCTAAAAAGCATTATTGTTTTGGTTAATAATTTATTGAATGATTTCTTCCCAATGTTATTGTGATGACACTCTTGTGGTACTTGACGCATATGACAAGAAATCTGGTTTGTTTTGGAAGTTATTATTTGTTTTGTCCCTACTTATGTTATTGTTTGTTACCTATTAAGCTTACATTGTTAATGTATTGGGAATGTGTTAGTAGAGAGGTGGGTGCCATTTTCTTTGTCTTGTTTTTCTCTTGTTTATGCTAGTTAGGGAGGTAGTTATATATATTGTATTTTTCTTTTCTTTGTATAGCTTAGTTAATTTCTCCCAAATAGTTAGAGGGTTTATTTGTTATTTTGGCCTTGCCCCCTCTTGAAGTTGACATCCTCCCATATCTGTCAAATAAAATAACTTTTGATATCAAGATTCTTGGCCTTTGTTAAAGCTCTGGGGTTGGGAATTGAATCTTGCTGCCTCCACACATCACCTTTTCTATTGTTACTTGTTCCTCTAACCCTAGACTAGCTGGGAACGTAACAGAATTTGGGGGCTCGTCTGGGATAAAGTGGTAATAAATTGATGTTATCGGTGGTATTTGAAACAACGTTGAAAGTTATTCTGCTGGTGTATGAGCAAATTTGTAAATGGTAAGTGTCTTTTTGTTTTTTTCTCTTTGGTTTTGCCTGGCTGTTTTTGCTCTTTTGGTGTGGGAGAAGTTGGTGATTTAAGATATGGAGTTTGATTTAATCTCGTTTATGTTACTTCCCACTGTGGAAGTATATAATCATTGTTGTAAAAATGATTTAATTTCCATTGCAGACTTTAACATTAGTATACTTAGAGGCGAGTAAACCGCCTATCAAAGAGGATTTATTTAGGAAGTTGGTAGAAGCTGGCATTTTGGCCGCGTCAGGAGGGGAGGTTGGGAAAGAATCTGAGACTGCTGGTTTTGGTTCTGTTCTCAACGTGGATTCAAAAGGTTCTGATGCTGTATTGGAAATTAAGCTAAAAGAATTAGCTCTTGAATTAAAGCGACAAGAATGTGAGGCTCAGCACATCAGGATTCGAGTAATAGAAGCTGAACGAGCACGGGATAATGAGCGACATGGAAATGAGATGGAGGCTCTAAGATTACGTAGCAGACCCACTCCATCACCTTGGATTAGATCTGCTGGTTCATCAGCTGGGATGCCAATAGTAGATTCTGTGCAGACCCTAAATCAAAGCTCCTCTGATTCTTCTTCACCTTCGTCACAATCTGATTTTGACGTTAGCAGGTATATTAGACTTGTACCGCCATTTAGAGAGACCGAAGTGGACTCCTATTTTGTCGCATTTGAGTGTGTGGCTGCAAAGCTACAGTGGCCTAAGGATATGTGGGCTCTACTTCTGCAATGCAATTTGACCGGTAAAGTGCAAGAGGTTTCAGCTGCGTTGCCCATTGAACAATCTCTCAATTATGATGTAATGAAGGCTGCTGTCTTACGAGCATATGAACTGGTGGCGGAATCGCCAAAAGTTTAGGGCACATGTAAAAAATAGCCAGACAAACATATGTTGAGGTATTAAGCACCAATTTGCTAGTCCCTACCACCCAGAATCCCAAGGTGCATTGGAGCGATTCCACCAGACTCTGAAGTCGATGCTCCGAAAATTTTGCATTGAGACTGGTAAGGAATGGGTTGAAGGCTTACCATTAATCATGTTTGCTGCAAGGGAGAGTGTCCAGGAGTCACTGGGTTTCAGTCCAGCAGAGCTGGTGTTTGGGCACACCGTACGAGGACCTCCTAAGTTGATCAGTGAGCAGTTCCTGTTACAAAGTTCTTCACCTATGCCTATCCTTGACTATGTCAGTTCTTTTCTTGAACGACTTTACAAGGCCTGTGATTGCTAAAGGTCATCTTGCTAACTCCCAGACTAAGAAGAAGGTGCGGAATGATCGTAAGAGTGTGGCCCGTACTTTTCAGCCTGGTGAGTTTTTGCTTATCCTGCTTCCTGTACCTGGCTCAGCGTTGCAGGCCCGTTTCTCTGGACCTTACACAGTTGAGAGGAAGCCAAGTGACACCAACTATGTCATCTGTAATCCTGATCGGAAGAAGAAAAGCAGGTTATGTCATGTGAACATGTTAAAGGTCTATGTTGCATGGAATGTGAATAAAACGAGTTCTGTTAAATCAGTGCCTGTGACTACTATAGTTTTGCCTCCAGTGTATTGCTCTGAGGAGGATGGATTAATGGAAAAAGATGTTCCAACTTCGTGTGGCCGTTTGCAGAATTCTGCCGTTGTGGCTAACTTGAAGACCTGCCTTTCCCATTTGTCTGCAAGTGAGTTTGAAGCCATCAGTAGTTTGATTGGGAAATATTCCAGCCTTTATGCTGATGTGCCGTCCCAAACTACTGTACTATGTCATGATATTGATGTAGGTAACCGTTCACCAATTAAGCAGCATCCTTACCGAGTGAATCCAAAGAAACGTGACCTTATGAAATCTGAGGTTCAATATCTACTTGATCATGGGCTGGCTGTCCCTAGCCAAAGTCCATGGAGTTCCCCTTGTATATTGGTGCCCAAGTCTGACTCCACCATCAGATTTTGTACTGATTATCGGAAACTCAATGCTGTGACTAAGCCAGATTCCTTCCCACTTCCAAGAATGGAAGATTGTGTTGATAGAGTTGGTAGTGCACACTGTCACAAAATTAGACTTGCTAAAAGTATATTGGCAAGTTCCCCTAACACCACGTGCTTCAGAGATATCCGCATTTGTAATGCCTGATGCCTTTCTGCAGTACTGTCAATGCTTTTGGCATGCAAAATGCACCTTCCACTTTTCAATGACTCATGAACAGTATTGTCAGGACTGCAGAATACTGAAGTTTATTTGGATGATGTTGGGGTGTACACCAACTCGTGCGAAGATCACTTGGTCAAGTTGGATGAAGTGTTTGGACGGTTAGTTGATGCTTCACTAACCTTAAATTTAGCAAAATGTGAATTTGCTAAAGCTGTGGTTGTATACCTTGGTAAGTGTGTGGGTCAGGTGCGACCAGTAGAAGCTAAAGTTTCAACCAACTCCAACCAACGTTTGATGCGTTGGTCTCTTATTTTGCAAGAGTATAACATCGAGATCTGGCATAAAAAAGGAGCTGATAACATTGTTGCAGATGCTCTGTCTAGAACTTATGTTCTGGATAATTAAGACTTGTCTAGTGGTATATTTTTATTACAACCTTTGGCTGTAATCTTTTGTGGTGAGGGTGTTACGTCCAAGGACGTATTTGTTTTTTCCCCGATTGTTCTCTCCAGGTTTCTCCCTCTCCCTCTTACTTCCTACAAGCAGGAGGTGATGGCTACCACCTGATTCCAATGATTGGTGATTTGATGTGATTGCAGGAGGAAGGGAAGCCGTGAGGATTTAAGCAGCACCATTGCACAGCGCAAGGGTGTGTGTGGAGGCTGCGTCGGGAGGCTTCTATTCTCAACCCTAAAAAGCTTTGTTTTGGTTAATACTTTGTTGAATGATTTCTTCCCAGTGTTATTGTGTTGACACTTGTGGTACTTGATGCTTACGACAAGAAATCTGGTTTGTTTTGGAAGTTATTATTTGTTTTGTCCCTACTTATGTTACTGTTTGTTATCTATTATGTTTACATTGTTAATTTATTGGGAAAGTGCTAGTAGAGAGGTGGGTGCCATTTTCTTTATCTTGTTTTTCTCTTGTTTATGCTAGTTAGGGAGGTAGTTATATCTATTGTATTTTTCTTTTCTTTTCTTTTCTTTGTATAGCTTAGTTAGTTTCTCCCACATAGTTAGAGGGTTTATATTTGTTATTTTGGCCTTGCCCCCTCTTGAAGTTTTGACATCCTCCCATATCTGTCAAATAAAATAACTTGTTTTGATATCGAGATTCTTGGCCTTTGTTAAAGCTCTGGGGTTGGGAATTGAATCTTGCTGCCACCACACATAACCTTTTCTATTGTTACTTGTTCCTCTAACCCTAGACTAGCTGGGAGCGTAACAGTTCATCACAATCCGTTAGATTTCACATGTGTAGAAGGGGCCAACTTCTGGAACGAGAGGTTTAGTTTGTTTGGCATCAGTTCAGCAACCAAAACCTGAATTAAGATCCAAATAAAGGGAATAATTGTTTGAGCGGTTCACTAGAATATTTTTTTCTTTTTTTTTTTGTTATTGTATGGTACACTAAACATATATATACTATATATATTTTTTTATATAGTGGACTTCAATTACCAATTGATAGGTAGTCTGGACAAGAAATCAAAAACATCTTTGTTATGACTTCTCCCAAAAGTTTAGGTAGCCTACTGAGTTCCCGAAGCTTAAAAAAAAACATTATGGATATGACAAGGAAGGAAACCATACCACAAACCAATGCTAAAGACCTAGGTTTGTAGAAAATTCTGGACGTTGTTACTCTCTCGAGTGAGCAGACATCCTGCTATTACAATGGGAACATCCTATTACACATCTTGCCAAATAATTAATTATTTGTTAAAGTTTTTGCAGTACCCAATCTAAAGTGGAAAATATTCATAATTTGCAAATGTTTATAAACGATTACTAATCAATCATTTAGTATCTTAATGGGCTTTGGACTTTTAACTAATGTAACAAGGTTTGTGTAAAGGGTGGCTGGTTAAGTTTAGCTAAATGACCTACATTAGATACTACTCTTCAGATATCATTGAACAGGCTAATTTTTTATTTTTTTTTAAAATGTTAATTTATGGAAAAACAATGCAATATAAAGATTGGAATAGGGTTCACTAAAGTAATCAAAGTGACCAATGTACTTATTGAACTTTTAACCAACCCTTAAACCTACCCAAACCACCAAACCTGTCCCTAACCCGTACCCGTATCACACCTCAACAGCAGCAGAAGTGTTGTGCATTAACAAGCTTTTAATCACTGTATACCATCTGTTTAAATCATTTGTAGGTTTTCAATAAGTGCCCTTGCATAATATGAATTGGACAGTTTAATAACATTTGTAAGCATTTCAACTTACATGAAAATATGATTTTTTGAACATTATCTAATGTTTAATACATTTATTAGCAAACATTAACAAGCACAATATCTCACGTTTCTAACTCTTTGAATACATATTAACTAATGATACATTAAGCATTATATAATGCTTGTTAATTATTTATTAATGAAAGTTATTATAAAGTGTTACCCAAAGATCACTCTAAGAACACAACAGACAATCCTGAAAGAAGTTAGAAAGAACACAAGGATGACAGCAAAATACCTCTACAAACTGCAGGAGTCTTTGTTCATGTCAACTATGAGAAAATCACTGAAGATTTGGTGTTCATGAAAGGACAACAAGTAGAAAACAAGTGTAACAGGTATGATGTTCTACAACGGCTTAGGCAAAATGTTCTGTCGACATTTGAGACAAAAGTTGAATTTTTTGGCAAAGATGCACAGCATTTTGTTTAGAGGAAAAAGGGCACTGCACACCAACTCCAAAACCTCATCTCAGCTGTGAATCGTGGTGGAGGAGCATCATGGTTTAACGCTGCTTTGCTGCCTCAGGGTCTGGACACTTTTCAATCACAGAAGAACCATAAATTATAAAGTGAATTAAGACAGTATACAGCCAAATGTAAAGACAGCAGTTCTATTGAATATCATCCATTCACTGCCATTATAAAGCTGGGAAGAGCCAGGACATTTTTAAATACAACTCAGATTGTATTCATCTGAAAGAAGAAAGTCAAATACACCTAGAATGGCTTGAGGGTGAGTAAATTATGGGGTAGTTTTCATTTTTGCGTGAACTATCCCTTTAATAAAGAAATTCTATTGACAATAAGACAATTTGCAACTATATGTCAACTAACTCTCATTAGAGTACTAGTGACTGTTAGATTAGGGTTAAGGTTAGTAGAATAAGTTGACATGTACTTGCAAAGTTTATTATAGTTAGTAGAATGTGTGTTGGGAGCATCAAAATAAAGTCTCAGCAGAAGCAGACAGTCTGCTAATACTATAATGACTGCTAGTTGACGTGGAGTTGCAAAGTTATTTATAGATAGTAGAATGTCCAAAGGAGACCATCAAAAATGTTTTGAATAAATTGTTCACAAAAATAATTGAATGTATTCTCTGATCTCAAAGTCTATGTACTTGCATAAATACTTGCTTTTCAGTTTGCAAATGATTAATTTGCTAGTTACCATTTCTGTAATTACTTTCAGGATTGGTAAATCACTCTGTGGCTGCTATTTTCAGTGAGACTGGATTTTATTTAGAGTGTATTTGAAGGCACACCTCAAACGACACATTTAGTAAGAAAAACCTTTTTGTTCCTGCCATAAATTTGGCAAATTCCTTTACCTTCAATAAATCAGGCCTAAGTGATGTAAGCATATGCATAGATAGCAGATCTGAGGGGTTATGTAACAGGTCTGTAAAGAATGTCTGCCAGCATACAACTGTTCTGTGCTTCTGCCATGTTTCAAACAGGTCAGGTGGGTGGCTGATCTCACTTTTGTGACTTATGTATGTGAGGCAGTGCACATTTCCATCACAAACGCATGCACATGACACACAGATGCAAGCACTGTCATGCTAATTTCTGACTAGATAAATTGTCGAGGGACAGTTACTTCCATGCAAATGTTGCAGAATGCATTGGAAATCTGTAGTTTATGCAAAGGCATATTTCCACACAGAATGGAGATGGAGACAGTGATATCACATTCAAGCACAATCAAATCCCTTTTGCATACTGAAAAGTGGATTACAAGCAAAGAGAAGGTTATCTTGGGTGTAATACAACTTCATTATGATCCACAAGTGGTACTAGCATTATTTGTACATAATGCACAGAAGCAAAAGCAATAAAAAGACTCTGAGGAGCAATGGTCATGCATCAGCTGTTAGTGAAACAGATCTAGCCCCAAGAGCACTTCATTTAATTCATAACTCTCTGCTTTATTTCCTCTTGCTGCACATTTCATGAATAATTTTCTTCATCTTGCTACAAAACAGAAATTGTATGGTATTCTCCAATAACCTTGATATGGTCAAAACATGTTTAGCACAGAGTCCATATAGAAAGTTTCTGTTTAACAGTCGGGTCTTCTTCTCTACCTTCTCTCAGCTGATAGCTTATCCTGATTTCACTTTCGGTGGAACTCTGGTTTGATGTTTGATCATTATGTATTTATTTTATACAGATGGGCTCATTATAAAGACAGAGCTCAGTCTGGAGCGGAGCGGCTGTTTCCTGCTGAAGTTAATCAAGAGTAGATATCTCACTCCGCTAATTAAACTTTACTGTGGCTTAGGAGCTGGTAAGCCCATCTGAACAACAACAACAACAACAACAAAACTAGGGAACTCCTGATGTCAGTGACAGATTATTTCCCTGTCATCAGGGTGAGTTTTGAATATGAATACGTGTGATGGCCTATAGGTGCATATTACTAACACGCTCTTTAAATAACAAAGAAAAAATATTGTGCCAGACTTTAAACCAGGTTTGAGTTGGTCTATGGCGCAGTCTATTTTCAGTTCCTCAAATATAAAAAGTATAAAAGCGCAACAAATGGTGTCATCAGTGACATCTGCAGAAGTCATGTTAGTCTACAGACTCAATTGTAGGCTGAGACGTCATGTGACATTCAGTCTTCTCAATTGATTTAATTTATTAATTTTCTAAAATAGTTTCAAGTCAAATGTGTCAAGCCACTTAAAAGTGGCACTATGTCCTTACAGATGCATTGCAATAGTCATTTACAGCAACACTATATGATGAACATTTCAGTATACTGTTAAATGCATACTTTACTATGGTCTGCTTTTCTCATTAAGATTAAAAGCTTGCTGCTTGCACTCTCATTTCATTAAAACTCAACAAAAAATCACCAAAATGTATTCAGGGTCCTTAAGTCTTACCTCTGTCAAAAATGCTTCTTCTATAACTTTTCCCATCTTATAGTAGCAGACAGTCTTTCCAACCCCAAAGCTAGCAAGGGATCAGAGGTCCTCACTGGGTAATTTATCATCCTGTGCTGATGAAGGCAGAGAGCAGATTGTTTCTCTGTGTCTAGTACAGCAATCCTTGAATGTCACTACAACAGTCTCTTTTAAATTAAACTCATTATTTTTTATTTTACAATTTAACTTTTCACTCAAATTATTATGCTGATACCATTTGCAGTAAAATATTTGTATAAAATATGAATGTATGTTACATTTGCATCCTTTGATGTTAGCTCATCTTACACTGTGTTACATTCAGGATGATAAACATACAGTGTTGTACAAATGCTTTTAAACAATCTTCATTTATGGATTCAATTGAGTATTTCCTTTTATAATGAACATATATTATACACTGGTTGTCATGATTTCGGTTCATGGACTTCCGTTAATTCACCACCAGATGTCACCCTTTCCATTACATTGACTCTCGCACTACACAAACTGTTGCATAGCACCCCGGACTACATATCCCATCATTATTTGCCCACAAGTCGGCACACGGCCATGATTGCACTCATGCCACACAGCTGTTTCTAATTACTCATCAATTATAACTCCCAACTCTAACCAAATTTCTCTGCTGAGTATGTTTAGCCTGTACCCCTTTCGAGTCTCCGTCTGTTTCCTTGTTTTGCCGTGCCGTTTTTGCGGTTTTTGATCTTTGACTGTTTTCTTGATTTCTCCCTCTCGTTGACCATGTTGATTCGGCTGCGGCATCCAGTGACCTACGCATAGCCAATAGGACTATTCTTGTGTTTTGCAGCCCATATACCTGTTTGCCAGTAGTTTTGCCGTCTCTTAAATAAAGCCTGCAGATGGATCCACATGTCTCAC
The DNA here is from genome assembly GCA_018155175.1 of Sinocyclocheilus anophthalmus. Taxonomy (NCBI): domain Eukaryota; kingdom Metazoa; phylum Chordata; class Actinopteri; order Cypriniformes; family Cyprinidae; genus Sinocyclocheilus; species Sinocyclocheilus anophthalmus. The sequence goes on along the minus strand of JADLZN010008127.1, from coordinate 91,641 downwards.
GTCTTGTCAGCCCCGTTACAGAGGTGTTATGACTGACACAACAAGAATTGATTACTTGATCATTATAAAGTCCAGGATGGGGATCACATTTATATCCAAAATTGTAATTAATCTACATAGAATAGATGTACTAGAAAGTGCTGTTTGTGTGCCTGTCATTGCATGTGGAACTGAAATCCAGCCTAACAAACTCTTTTTTTTTTTTTCAAGCAATGAGTGGGTAGTGCTTATATTGCAAATAACTGTGTTGATAAATGTAGTTTGAGTGACAAATGGAGCTCAAATATTGTAATGAGATATATAAGTTCATCCGTACTCATACTTGCCTTAGTCTGTCGAGCTCCACCCCAAAATGTAAATTTTGTCATTAATAACTTACCCCCATCTCGTTCCAAACCTGTAAAAGCTTTGTTCGTCTTCGGAGCACAATTAGATATTTTGGATGAAAACCGGGAGGCTTGTGGACGGTCCCTTGACTGCATAGTAAATTATACTGTCAAGGTCCAGAAAAGTATGAAATACATAATCAGAATAGTCCATCTGCCATCAGTGGTTCAACTGTAACGTTATGAAGCGACAAGAATACTTTTTGTACGTGAAGAAAACAAAAATAATGACTTTATTAAACAATTTGTCTCCTCGTGTCTCCCGCATCACTGTAGCGCCAGTTGGAGAATATCCGCTGAAGACAAGACGTACGCTTTCGGGTCAGCGCCCGGAAAAAAGGAACCGTTTTTAAAGTGTATTACGCCTTTGATTTAACGAAAGCATGCATCCGCTCAGCAAGAGCCGTACGCTTGCGGCCAGATGCGAGTCTCCAAAATGGCGCTACAGTGATGCGGAGAGACACAAAGGAGATGAATTGTTGAATAAAGTCGTTATTTTTGTTTTTTCGCCTACAAAAAGTATTCTGAGTCGCTTCATAACGTTACGGTTTGAACACTGATGGGGCAGAAGGGACTATTCGGACGATGTCTTTCAGACTTGTCTGGACCTTGCACAGGGACACACATTACTGGAAGTTCAATGGGACAGTCCACAAGACTCCGTTTTTCATCAAAAATATCTTAAATTGTGATCCGAAGATGAACGGAGCTTCTATGGTTTTGGAACGACATGTGGGTAAGTGATTAATGACAACATTTTTATTTTTGGGGTGGAGTAACCCTTTAAGTTCTGTCACACAGAAACACTCTCAAACAACTTGAGTTCCCCTTCAGAGAATTCGATCTGCATCAGAAAGTCTTTAGGAACGCCTCTGTGTGACCGTGTCCTGAAGCATGTGTGAAATCAGACCAATGGAATGGCAAGACGTCACGGGCCAGGTGACATAGAGACCAGGAAGCTTAAAAGCACATCCAGAACAAACAGCATTAGCTTCGTCTCAGCAAATGCCCTCTGTGTGTGTAGATAACAGTCAATGAAATATCTGTTGTCAGTGGTCAGTGCACAGATCACAAAATATATTATGGTAGCCAAGAGAAAACAGGCGGCATTTTAGATTGTTGTTTTCCGCCTGCTGCTAAAATTACAGGTGTTGAATACACACGATAGTGTGTTGTTTGTTTGGGAGTGGAGCACACACAGTCAGCTCTTGAGGGGGCTGGCTGTGTTCCTGCATATATGTCTTGACGGTACAAGTGTGCCAATCTGAAATGTAGCTCTGCTCCCTTGTAGAGTTTTTCTTGAGGGCATAGCACAGCGAACATGTTTTTCCGGTTTGAAAACTGAGGCGCGGTATTTTTTGGTTTTGACTTTTTCTAATTTGAAAATAGGGTTTTTATGTTGCTAGGCAACCACTGAATCAGCCGTCCTGTAAGTCTAATCAAGGATTATAGCACAAGCACTTTAAAATCTTTGGTTTGCTGTTAAGTAAATATTAGCAGAAACTTAAAAAAAAATGCAGCTCCGGGTAACTCGCAACAGCCACCACAAGTTTCTCCTCCATCATTGCAGTCTCCGGATCTTACAAGCAACTGTGGTTCTCTGTGGTTTCTTCCTGATCCCCGAGGGAGGCACAGGGCAACAACTCCTTCCTCTGAGGATGGTGATTGTAATAAGCATTTCATTGCAGAAGAGGTTGAGGGCTCACTGCCTCAATCCATTGCACATAAGGAGTTGGTGGAGATCAGGAGGGACCTCCTCTCTCAGACAGGGGGCTCCATTCTTCACCCCCACCCAGAGTTATGGAAGCTGTGGGTGTGGCCCCTGTGGGGGCACAGCTCTTAGCATCTGGTCTCTGAACCGAGGTTGTTGAGACCATACTCCATTCCAGAGCTCCCGCTATGAGGAAACAGTACACCCTGAAGTGGAAACTTTTCACTTCTTGGTGCGGAGACCGCCAGCTAGACCCAGTCAACTGACCAGTTGGTACAGTTCTGGAGTTTCTGCAGGAGCGTTTTTCCGCAGGGTTGATCCACTCCACTCTGAAGGTTGTAGACGTGGCGGCCACAGCTGCTTACCACGCCCCTCTGGGTGGTCAGTCATTGGGAAACATGTATCATTCATGGTACTTTGAGGCCAGGAGAAGTATGACAGCTTCTAAAGTCTTTTCTCAGGGTTCCCCTGAAAGATGTGTGTGATGCGGCTAGCTGCTCCTTTCTGCTCACATTTAGATTTGGGTACCACTCCAGACTCTCAGGTGCTTCTGTCTAAGCTGTGCTCGCCATGTTTTCACACTAGACAGGCGGTCTACAGACACATTTACACATTACACCTTTGTCTGTATGGCTGAGTGGGCATTGTCTTTCCCAAAGCATTTCTGATGCAGCTTGAGTTCCCTGAAGGGGAACGTCTCAAGGTTACATAACCATTGTTCCCCGGGGGAACCAAAGTGAAAAAAGTGCTAGAGAGTTTTATCCACAGTGACTTACAAATGAGGAGCATTCAATTCAATTCACGATTATTTGTACTCTTTCAAAAAGTAACCATGGTTTTACCACAGCATTTACAATAAATCCATAGTAAAATCAAAATCAACCGCAGTTTTACTACAATAACCATGGTTTAACTATGACTGTTGCAGTAAAACCATAGTAACTACAAAATGTACCATGATTTAAAAAAATATAGTTACAATAGTCATGGTTACCACAGTTTTACTGTAGTATTACTACAATATAACTATGATATTTTGATGATGGCATCAAAACCATGGTTTGAACAAAAAAAAGGTTACTACACTCCTGTTTGCTACAGTTTAAATATATAGTTTAGTCATGAAACTCTAGATGGCGCAGGCTGATGGGGTGTTTACGTAACTGATAATATTCAGTGTTAAACGACTTGGCACAAGCTGAGTGGTTCATGCTGCATATGCAGCCAGTGAGCTTACTGCCTTGCATTTATATGGCTAGCTAGCATTCACTTGAGATTCCTGCAGCACGCTTTCAGAGTTCTCTGAAACCCCCCACCCTCCCTAGCTCCACCTGTATAGATCTGCTATTGGTTATTTTATATGCTATTTTTGCAGCAGTAGTATGTCTTAAATACTCACGGCACCTTATCGCTGTATGCATTGGCAGTAGCAAGTTCCTGTACTTGCTTGCAGCAGCAATAATCTACAGCTACAGCAATAACCAACAGCAACAGCAATTCAGCAGCAGCATAACAGATCTGTTCCACCAAGACCAAATACATTAACAAATGTACATTAACATTAACAAATGCTAAAATCTTCTGAGAGTTGTCAAGATAGAAACTATAGTAAAACCTGGTTAACGTTGTTAAGATAGAACTTTTCACAATACTTATCATTGTAAAGCAGGTTTGCAGAAAATGCATTTTTCAAGGTTACAATTGAAAAAAAAAATCCTTTAATCAGCCAGAGGAAGTCACTCGGGAAGACCTTCTGGCAACAAAGTAATGTCCACGAGGTGAACAGTAAGGTAATTACTTGAGTATGTACTAAGTACTTTTGAGTATCTGTATTTTACTTGAAATATAAATTTTTTCTGCGAAAACTTTAATAATTTGATTTAATTGCCCACTGCTCCGTGTGTGTTCACTTCTGTTCACTAGTGCTGTATGTGTGCACTTGGATGGGTTAAAAGCAGAAGACAAATTCTGAGTATGAGACACCATACTTGGCTACACGCCACGTCACTTTCACTTTCACTTTCAATAATTATGTTGTTCAAGCACAAGCAGATTCTTTAGAGATTTATTCGCGGAAACATATTATGTGTTCTCAGTATTCGGGGAACAGACACGTCGTATAGAAGGCTACATGTGCACAGTATAATTTCAGTGGGAGGAAACATTAGGTCATCATAGGTGTAATTTGCACACAGTTGAAAAATTGGGACAGTTAAGATGTTTTCCGTCTTTGAAGGAAGTCACTTCTGCTCACCAAGGCTGCAAACCGTCTTTACATGACTTTATTATTAATCAGGTTATTTATCTGTAGTGACATCAAAACATTATCATTTGCATATCTCACTACGAGTATTCCATGTTTTCAGATGTGATGTTAAAGCTTGCAACATGTCATCTTACAATACATTGTCAACTCATACAGTACAGTATATTATCCTCTCATGCAGTTACAGATCAAAGATTATAGAATACCCAAGATGTGTGACTCATATAGTTTTGAGTTGGAAAAAATGCAACACTCAATATGGCTGCTCAATCGCAGGAACCCCCGCCTTCTGAATGAAAGAGCCAACCGCTAATCGGTAAAGTCAGAGCGTCACTGCACCTGCCGTTAGAAGTCCCGGTTGCTATAAAAACAGTCTGCTTTCTTAGACGTGTTCTTAGGACTGCACACTGCTGGTCTAGCCTGAAAAAAATAGGCTTTTCTTGATGCTATTTCAGCAAAAGAAACAACATTTATGAGACAGTTGTCAGATTTTATTGGTGATTTCAAATATGAAATTTAATTGTAAGCTTGGCGAACAGTTTTGGCGAATTTGATGTTTCCCCATTCAAAGAAATAGAGCTGCACTTGCATGCCCGAGAGGAATTTCAAAGCCGGCGCCGAGTTGAAGTGACTTGCCGTTAAGGGATTTGTTGCAGCATGCAGGGTTTGGGGGGGGGGGGGGGCAAACCACTCTACTTCTGATGCATGAGATGAGAACACATTTTTATCATTTTCTGGGTAATGAAAGAGTCTGCATTTGTGATCTGTTTCCTTTTTTCTTTTCTGCAAAACTCTCGCTCTATCTGGATGCACTCAAATCTGCACTAACAATGTGTTCCTGTCACATGTCACACATGCGCACTACAATAAGCTGACAGAAAGCAGCTTAATGCATTTAAATTCCACCAAAGTCCCTTTGGTGGAATCTAAAGCATGGAATCATGGAAGCATGGAATCATGCTTCCGGCTTCGCTACCGTTCGGACGTTTTTTGGACGTTTTTGCTTACTGCTCTGTGCTTTGCTCCCTATTTCTGTACTTTTCTTTGATTTTTCTAAGATTTTTACTTCAGCAGATCAGCACAGTGCTCAAACAACATATTTTTGGCACAAACACTAAAACTAAAAACTCTCTGGGACTGGAATAATACCACGAAAAAGAAGACTTTTGCCTCCCACTGCCAGCAGCTTACATTCCGGAGACTGGAAAACACAGCTGTCTACATTCAAACAAAAGAGAAATAAAATGCCTCCTGTTGAATCTACTTGCTGCATGAACTACTGCAAACTTCTACAAAGGATTACGGTTCTTGAAACAAAGTTAATTGCTGGATTTCCAAAACAGGCAGAACACTCAGCAGACCAGCGTCACGGACCCCATCAGCATACAGCCGGTGAGTCCCATGAACCTAGTCAATCTCAACAGTTTATACCAAGTGTAGAGAAACAAGCCAAAACTGATTGTCACACTAATCGATGGCACAAACAGGGAGCGAGACCCAAAGGCAGTAGAGACATCAGATTGTCACGAGTTTCTCGTATTGCTGCCGTAGCATCCTCTACCCCAGATTCGGCTATGACAAGGCTTGTGAATACTGGTATTCTACCACCCCTGTACATCTTGAGAACAGATTTGAAGCATTAATGAATGTGGGTGAGGAATCCCCAAATGTGATTAAACATGGATCGGATCAGCCAGCAGCTAACATCGCTACTAACAGACGCTCAAGGTCGAGCAGACAGCGGCTTTCAGCTCAGAGCGCAGCCGAGCCCAGGACTCTGATAGTGGGCGACTCCATTATCAGAAACATCAGTAGCAGAAATTCAACAACATGATGCTTTCCTCAAGCAACAGTTTCTGATATGAACAAGCAACTTCGGAACATTCTAATGAAGCACAAGAATGCAAATCAAAACATCATCCATGTGGGGAAGAATGATAATCGGAAAGAGCAGTCAGAACTCCTTAAGAAGGACTTCAGTGAACTCTTTGAAACACTTCGAAGACTTAAAGTTCAGTCGTTCATCAGTGGGCCACTCCCAGCAAGAGGAACTAATATGTTTTCACGTTTGCTTGGGCTGAACACATGGCTACAAAGAATCTGCAGCTTAAAGGAGTCAATTTCATCGCTAAAACTAAATCTTTTCGGGGGCCATAGACAACCTGTAGTTTCTCTATTGTTTTATCGCGTGATAGAAAGTCTAAGGCCTTCTTTAGCCGTACGGCTGACTTATCTAATATGCGGCCTGTTATGCATCAAACTAATATTGCTGTTGAGACAAAATGCAATGCCATCAAGTTAGCATTTTTAAACATTCGCTCACTAAAAAAATAATCATTTCTAATCAATGACTTAATAACCAAAAACAACCTGGATTTTATGTTTCTAAAAAGAAACATGGCTAGAAGACAGCTGCAGAGCAACAGTCCCCAATGAAACAGCCCCTCCTAACTTTAATTTTATAAGTGTCTGCAGGACTTTTAGGAGAGGTGGAGGTGTAGCTGCTATATTTAAAGATGTATATCAATGCAAGCAAGTGTCAATTGGTCAGTACTTGTCTTTTGAATATATAGGGATTGTGCTGAAGGTGCTCCACGCATTCTGTTTATCATTATTTACAGGCCTCCAAAATACTCTCCTGCCTTTGTTGAAGAGTTCACAGAAATGCTATCAATGATTTCACCAGAGTTTGACTGTTTTGCTATTGCAAGGGATTTTAATATTCACATAGATAATACAGAAAACAAAACTACAAAAGAAATTAAAACAGTTTTAAACACTTTTAACCTGATTCATCATGTGCATGATCCTACACACAATCGTGGACATACCCTAGATTTAATCATCAGTAGAGGTCTAAACATTTAATCCATTGTTATTAAGGACGTAGCACTATATGATCACTTCTGTATTTTCTTTGATATATTGATCTCTGTTACCACTGAATCTAGATCTGTCTCTGTCAGAAAGAGATGCATTAACGAAACACTAGTGTGCTATTTATGGAGGATATAACACCAAGCATTTCTGCAGACTCTATTGATCTTCTCCTTGATTCCTTTAACTCAAAAGTTAAGAATGTTATTGATGACAATGCTCCTTTGAAAGTCAGCAGGAAGACTAGCAGACAGAAATCAGCTTGGAGAAAAACAACAGCAGTTCAGAGTATGAAAAGAAAATGCAGAAAAGCTGAGCGGATGTGGAGGAAGACGAAACTTGAAATCCACTATAACATATATAAAGACAGCCTTCGTACTTCCAATGTGGAACTAGGCAAAGCTAGACAATCATTCTTCTCAAACCTTATAAACAGAAACTTAAACAACACTCACACTCTTTTTGCTACTGTTGAGAGTCTGACAAACCCCCCAAGTCAGATTGCAAGTGAAATGTTCTCCGACAGCAAATGCAATGAGTTTTCTTCCTTCTTTTCTGAGAAGATCAATATTATCAGGAAGGCGATTAGCACATCCCAAAGTTATGCAGAGGTCAGAAAGATTCGACCACAATACCAAAAAGATGATACTATGTCTGTTTTTGAAGAAATTGATAGCAAAATTTTGGGAGAAATAGTACAGCACCTTAAATTGTTAACCTGCTATCCTGACACACTTCCCACATATTTTCAAAAGGTTGCTTAACTGTTTGGAAGCAGATCTCTTAGAAGTGGTGAACGCCTCACTTCTTTCTGGGACTTTTCCAAACTCCCTGAAAACTGCAGTTGTTAAACCCCTTCTGAAAAAGAGAAATCTTGATAACACTATATTGAGCAACTATAGACCAATATCAAAACTTCCTTTTATAGGCAAGATTATTGAAAAGTTAGTCTTTAATCAGCTGAACAAATACTTATACTCAAATGGATACCTGGACAATTTTAAATCTGGATTCCGACCGCATCACAGCACAGAGACAACACTCATTAAGATAATAAATTATATTCACTTAAATACTGATTCTGGCAAAATATCAGTTCTGGTACTACTAGATCTCAGTGCTACGTTTGACACTGTCGATCATAACATACTACTAGAGATACTGGAAAACTTGGTTGGGCTTTCTGTCATGGTAATTAAATGGTTCAGGTCATACTTAGAAGGGAGAAGAGGGAATATTACGTGACCAAGTATAGGAGAGCATAAGTCTAAGTGGACGTCCATGAAATGTGGAGTCCCACAAGGATCAATTCTTGCACTGCTCTTGTTTAGCGTGTACATGCTCCCACTAAGTCAAATAATGAGAAAAAAACAAATAGCCTATCACAGCTATGCTGATGATACACAGATTTACCAAGCCCTATCGCCAAATGACTACAGCCCCATTAACTCCCTCTGCCAATGCATTGATGAAATTAACAGTTGGATGTGCGAGAACTTTCTTCAGTTAAACAAAGAAAAAACCAAAGTCATTGCATTTAGAAACAAAGATGAAGTTCTCAAGGTGAATGCATACCTTGACTCTAGGGATCTAACAACTAAAAATCAAGTCAGGAATATTGGTGTGATTCTGGAGACAGAACTTAGTTTCAATAGTCATGTCAAAGCAGTAACTAAATAAGCATACTATCATCTCAAAAACATTGCAAGAATTAGAGGTTTTGTTTCCAGTCAAGGCTTGGAGAAACTTGTTCATGCCTTTATCACCAGCAGGGTGGACTATTGTAATGGTCTCCTCACCGGCCTTCCCAAGAAGACCATTAGACAGCTGCAGCTCATCCAGAACGCTGCTGCCAGAAATCTGACAAGAACCAGAAAATCTGAGCATATTACACAAGTCCTCAGGTCCTTACACTGGCTTCCAGTTATATTTAGGATATATTTTTAAGTACTTTTACTCATTTATAAATCACTAAATGGCCTAGGACATAAATACATTGCAGATATGCTCACTGACTATAAACCTAACAGACTACTCAGATCATTAGGATCGAGTCAGTTAGAAATACCAAGGGTTCACACAAAACAAGGGGAATGTGCTTTTAGTTATTATGCCACCCGCAGTTGGAATCAGCTTCCAGAAGAGATCAGATGTGCTAAAATATTAGTCACATTTAAATGCAGACTCAAAAAAGCATCTGTTTAGCTGTGCATTTATTGAAAGAGCACTGTGCCATGTCCGAACTGATTGCACTATATTAAATGTATAATCGTTTTCTTAAATTCATAAATCAATTTTTTAAATAATTTTCAAAGTTTTTAAATTCCTTGTTTTATTGTTGTGATTATTGTTTTTATTTTATTTTATGTAAAGCACTTTGAATTACCATTGTGTATGAAATGTGCTATACAAATAAACTTGCCTTGCCTTGCCTTTCAAGAAAAGTCTGTTCACTCGGCGGCCATATTTGCAATGCCTCTGGGCAGCTCACCCAAGACCAAGTCCCATCTAAATGAATGGGGAAATCCTGAAATCTCAAAAACTGCTAGCTGAACTTGGAATTAAATTATATATTTCAAATCAGCAACCAAATCTGAAATGAACAACCCCATTACTGCCAGCTTGCTCCAGCTATTGCGCATGCGCAAAGATTGACAAGTATTTCATGACACCAATCTCGTTTACGGCTGTTTCAATGGTAACCAGAGGACGCGGTTACAAAAATTGGAGACAGAAGAGACAGAGACAGAACCAGAGCAAATACCAGTGATGTGATGTGGATGTTCTTTGCATTATGAGTGATAATAAACAGTTCTTGTCACGTTGTGCAAAATATTTAATAAAACTGCTGTAAACTATTTTTTTTATACCTTACAATGTAAATGCATTTATTATTTATTAAGTTATTCTAACAAATGTATTAATTTTTATTCTAAGTGAAAACCATTACTTTGTTATAAGTCACCATATTAAATGTTACATACAGTTAAACACATCACAACAAGGCAACATTTTGTGCATACCTTAAAAATGAATGTCATGTTTTACAAATATAGAGTTTCTTACACTTCACCGCTGAACGCAAAAAGCAGTGCAGGCACACAGTAGTCGCCAAACGATAGGGACTCTCAATAAAGCAAATCTGTACAGAGCCCCTCTCCCAAAGAACCACCAGTCTGTAAAGATTGACGATTGGCTATTTTGACTGGAAGGCGGGACTTCCTTCGCTATGGTGGCCATATTGAGCATTACACTTTTCCCTGCAAGTGGACCGTCTTTGTAAATCTATAGTCTTTACATTCTGCACGAAAATGGGGTAAGAGGCAAAAATCTACCCGTGTCAACCAGTTTATTCTTAAGCTGTTTATGACCTTACTCCGATAAAAGAAAACGGCTTACTTCGTTTACATGACCATGTGCGTTGATGGCTTATTAAGCATAATTGGCTTAAGAATATGCATGTAAGAAGGTACGTTTCATTGTCATATTTATTTTTGTTTATATATATTGTTAGGAACAGAAGCTTGCTGTGTTTCAAATAAATTCTGTACTTTTTAAACACTTTTTATTCATCAAAGAATCCTGAAAAAAATGAAGCAGCACAACTGTTTCCGATATTGATAATAATCAGAAAGTTATTGAGCAGCCAGTACAGCATGTTTTTAGAATGAATTTCTCCAGGATCAGTGACATGAAAGAGGAGTACATGATGCTGAAAATTCAGCTGTGCATCACAGAAATAAATTACTTCTCTAAATATCTTAAAAAACAACAACAGGGTAATTGAAATTGTATATTTCACCAATTATACTTTATTACTTTTTATTAATCAACTACATGAAGCTGTGGTGGGAAGAAGAGACTTTCAAAAACATAAAAAACTCATGCCAACCCCAAAACCCCAGTATGCATTTCCAGGTTTCTTAAAAGGAAACAAGCTAGAGCAGAAGTAAATTACAGAAAATAAATAATAATATACAAAAAATACTACTACTATTTCTTAAGATAACTACGGAGCCCCTAAAGGGACATGGTGGTGGAAAAAAATTCGGGGTGGGAGGAAATTATTTTTTGCGTTCCCTCGCAAAACTTTTGCATTCTCTCGCAAAGATATTTGCGTTCCCTCGCAAAACTTTTACGTTCTCTCGCAAAACCAGTTGAGTTCTCTCGCAAAACCAGTTGAGTTCGGACAAACACTTCCTGTTTACTTTACAGCTTGTAAGTTAGTGGTTCATACAGCTCGTACGTTCATAATGGAGCGGTTCATAGATTTTTATCAAACTTGGACTCAAGCTCAAAAACAGTCAGCTTTGCTTATAGTTTAAGGCACAGTTTTGGGACATTCTAAAACACCTAATGTGGCTTAATGTAGGCTACTATAACAGTGACACTGGAGGTCCAATTCGGTATTAGGCCTAATAAATACTATTAACGCTAATAACAATTGTAATATTAATGACCTATTAATATCAGTAAAGCAGATAGCCATAATGCAACTTTTCTTCCCCATTTAAAACCGTTAGGCTATAGAAAACGCTTAAGGGAGGCTAATGTACGAAGACGGTATAGGCTAAAACCAAAATATGGTAGACAATTTATTAATAAAATACAGCCTAGTATGCACAGGAAAGCAGACAAGGCCAGAATAGCTATAAACAAGCCAAAATCTAATTTAAAGCGAAACTGAAAGTATGGGCTCACGTACCGCTCTCATTCAGCAGAAATCCAAATGTTTCCATATTCGCAATGTATTTGAAGCTAAACCATTATTTATTAAATTAACTGGGCTTTGTACGTTCCAATATCGAAGGGAAAAAAATCATAATGAACAAAAATGTGCCGCACTGGAGTGGACCGGGGCTCACGCTGTACGGCACAGACTATAATACAGATTATTTAAATTGACTGTGTAACATTTTATCTGTATTGGTGATTCTATGTTTTATTTTAATAATGAACAGGCCTTTTGCAATGAATATGTGCGCATGAGGCGCTGGCGCGATCAAATCGCTGAAACATAAAATACTCCGTCACTTATAGTAGGGCATAATTCGATTTGAAGAATTCAGTTTGAAGATTCAATCATATAAAAGATTATTAGAAATTTTATAAAGCGAGCACTGTTACGTTCTTATTTCGCTCTGAAACCTACGAGAATTACATTTTCCCTGAATATCCAAAAGACTGCAAATGTGACATTGATTTTATATAACAGTTCAACAAAAAAGGCAATATTAAGTGAACATTTTACATTTTAACTGTAGCCTACATTTTAAACAGAATATCGTCATGTTTGTTCTATTTTACAAGGAAATAATAGTTCCAACGAAATCCGCAACAGAACTGGTGTGCGTCTCCAAGTAACAGCAGTGTTTTGTAAGTGAATGAATCTGCACCTTTGAATGATTTGGAGAGTACTGATAATCGGAACTGATTAATAACCCTTTTATAACTACAACCATTTGCTTCGTTACTGAATGAATGAATGCTTCGCCTTGCTCATTAGACAGTGACTTGCCGCCACCTACTGGCGATTTTAGTTTTGAATCTACAAGTATAACTTCGTTTTGTCATAATTTATTGCTTTATTTATTATATAAATAAAGCAATTAGATTGTATAATCTATTCATATCATTTTAAAGGTATTGGAGAAGGTTGTTTTTCATCAGCTTTCCTCCTTCTTAAAGAATAGTGATATACTGGACAAATTTCAGTCTGGGTTCAGAGCTCAGTATAGTACAGAAACTGCTCTTTTGAAAGTGTTAAACGATTTGCTATTAGCTGTCGATTCTGGGAAATGTGGGGTTTTGGTCCTTCTGTATCTAAGCTCGGCTTTTGACACTATCGACCATTCTATTTTACAAAGACGATTGGAGGAGTATGTTGGAATTAGGGGAACAGTTTTAAGTTGGTTCACATCCTATCTTAAGGGGAGATCTTTTTCTGTAGCTATTGAGAATTTTACCTCTGTTAATGCTGAATGTACATGTGGGGTACCACAGGGTTCCGTTTTAGGCCCTGTTTTGTTTTCTCTTTATCTTCTTCCTTTAGCTATGATTTTTCGTAAGTATCAGATCTCATACCATCTTTATGCAGATGATATACAGCTTTATCTTCCAATACAACCAGATGACAATATATCTCTCCAGTCTTTGATTGATTGTGTGAGTGAAGTTAAAACTTGGATGGCGGAAATTTTTTTACAGCTAAATGATTGTAAGACAGAAGTGTTGGTCTTTGGACGGACTGAATGTGCTTCCATCCTTTCTAAAACTTTGAGTCCTATAACTAAAACTGTAGGCACTTGTGCTCGGAATTTGGGTGTTATCTTTGACCCGGCACTCAAATTTGATAAACATATAAATTCAGTCGTGAAATCAGCGTTTTTTCAGTTTAGGATGATTGCTAAAATTATTTTTTTTCTTTCTTTTAAGGATCTGGAGACTATTATCCATGCATTTATTTCAACAAGATTGGATTATTGTAATTCTTTGTATTTAGGAATTACTCAGTCTTGTTTATCTCATCTCCAGATGGTCCAAAATGCTGCGGCCAGACTTTTAACAGGGACCAAAAAGATAGAAAGTATCACTCCAGTCTTAATTAGCTTGCATTGGCTTCCTATCGAGTTTCGAATCCAGTTTAAAGTACTGCTACTTGTGTATAAATCTATGGCAGGTTTGGCACCATCTTACCTTTCTGATCTTCTCTTGTACCATGTGACTAACAGGCCTTTAAGGTCATCAAATTATTTTTTGTTATCGGTACCTATGACGCGCTTGAAACTTAAGGGGGATCGTGCTTTTTCGGTGGCAGCACCAAAGCTGTGGAACAATTTACCATTGTATATACGATCAGCCTCCTCTTTTCAGGTTTTTTAATCTTCACTTAAGACTTATCTTTTTGAAACGGCTTATGGTCTGGAGTAAATGCTGTCAAATATTTTGATAATGTGTGATGTTATCTTTGTAATAATTAGTGATTTGTTTTATATGGTTAGTTGTTTTTAATTTTGTACAGCACTTTGGTCGACACTGTTGTTATTAAATGTGGTATATAAATCAATAAAACTAAACTAAAACTAATTAATAATACACTTAATGAAATGTGAAGAATATGACATAAAACATGACATACAATTAATAAGGTTAGAAAAACTTTGCCTCTATAACAGTAAAAATGCGCATGTAAATCAATTTAAGGGGGCAAATATTGTCCCTTAATGGAAAAGGTGTGACTGCGGTCTAAGTGGGGGTACTCAGAAGAATGTTAAGCTAAATGCCTAGGGGGTACGCCATTGTAAAAGGTTTGAGAACCACTGGCTTAATGGATTACTGCGTTGATTGCCTGTTGTATATTTTTAATAAAATATAAAATTTGGGCTTTCTTCTTATATTAAGCCACGTTAAGCGTGGTTTTCTATGGGGAAGCAATGCAATTCAGCTCATATGGGCTCATCTGCTTGCATGTACACAGAATATATTTTTAATAAGTTCTATAGCATATTTGGTCTTTTTTTATCACCGTCTTCATTAAGCCGCGTTTTCTTTATGGGAGGAAAACGCTTCTGTTCTTCTGGGCTTACTGCTTTCATGTATAATTTATTAATAAACTGCATACCGAATTCCGCCTTTTTATACCACTATCTTAGTCCATTAATTAAGCGTTTTCTTTCTATGAGGGATACTCTTAAATTGCAATTCAATGTACCGGGTTACATTCATATTCTGGGCTATTCTGCTTGTCTGTATGCTTTCTTAATAAGGTATGTACTGAATTTAGTCATGCAGTGGTGTACATTAACATTATTATTACATTTTAAGCGTTTTAGAATGTTCCAAAACCATGCCTTGATAAGCATGCACTGACTATTTCGTCCAAGTTCAAAACAAAACTCTATGAACCGCTCCATGTGAACGTCATGGAGCTGTATGAACTAGGGATGTAACGATTCACTCAACTCACTATTTGATTCGATTCACGATTCGATTCACGATCAGATTCGATTTTTCTTTTTTCTTTTTTTTTACAAAATGAGATTTAAGACAATTATAAATTAAATGTGTCCTTTTAATATTTCTTGGACAAAATGCTGCACATTTCTTTGTGAAATTGAAATATAACACTATAATAATATACTAATATAGCACTTGCATATTATTGCTCTTTTGTTGGTTTTGATTGCTTCTTTTGTCCTCATTTGTAAATCGCTTTGGATAAAAGCGTCTGCTAAATGACAAAATTTAAATATAATGTAAATGTAAATAACAAAACTAAATTGAAATTTTAAAACAAGCCCCCAAATCAAATAAATAACACAAATAAAAAAAAAAATCTCTTCATTTAAACAAAATAAGGCTTTGTCTGTGCCCCTTTCCATTTAAAATTAGAGGCAACCAATCACGATCCAAACAAAGATGCTGCATACATGCAACATGAGCAGTTTTTAAACTAAATTAGATTGCTTCAAATTTCGAAATTATACAAAGACAGAATGGTTTGACTTCAGTTTTGTGAAACTATAAATAAAAATATCTGCATGAAACAGCAGACGAGCTGAATGAGACGCAGATGCACTCTCTGCCAGCAGGTGGCACTTAAAGCGTTTCCTGGTTTCCGCTGAAAACAAAGCAGCGCTGCACTTATGAACTTTAATATGCATTATACAGAGGCAAGAGGAAAAGAAAAAATACCATCTAAACTTTTCTAAAGACAGTAAGTTCCCCTCAGACACGCATTCATATAAACTCCTACTCCTAAATGAATCGCGATTTGTTTAGCATCTCAACCGATTTGAATCGTCACATATTTGAATCGATTTTCAACCGGCTCGCGGTTAATCGTTACATCCCTAGTATGAACCACTACAATCTGTAAAGTAAACAGAGTGTTTCCGAACTCAGGGTTTTCTGACGGGAACGAAAGGTTTGCGAGAGAACGCAAAAAATCCGTGAAAAATATTTTTCCTCCCACCCCAAAAAAAAAAAAAAAAATTTTTTTCCTTTTTTTTTTTTTTTTTCCATCACCATGTCCCTTTAGGGGCTCCGTAGATAACAGACTTTGTTTTTAAGGTTGAGTGTCACTTACGTTTGGTGTCAAAGCCTTCTTGGAATTCCTGTTGTAATTCCCAAAAATTCCTACATACATATATATATATATATACACTGAACAAAATTATAAACGCAACACTTTTGTTTTTGCCCCCATTTTTCATGATCAAAGATCTAAGACACAAAATGATCTATGATCTATGTACACAAAAGGCCTATTTCTCTCAAATATTGTTCACAAATCTGTCGAAATCTGTGTTAGTAAGCACTTCTCCTTTGCCGAGATAATCCATCCACCCCACAGGTGTGCATATCAAGATGCTGATTAGACGCATGATTATTGCACAGGTGTGCTTAGGCTGGCCATAAAAGGCCACTCTAAAATGTGCAGTTTTACTGTATTGGGGGGGTCCAGGGGGGTCCGAAAACCAGTCAGTATCTGGTGTGACCACCATTTGCCTCACGCAGTGCAACACATCTCCTTCGCATAGAGTTGATCAGGTTGTTGATTGTGGCCTGTGGAATGTTGGTCCACTCCTCTTCAATGGCTGTGCGAAGTTGCCATTACACGTGGTCTGCGGTTGTGAGGCCGGTTGGATGTACGGCCAAATTCTCTGAAACGCCTGTGGAGACGGCTTATGGTAGAGAAATTAAAATTCAATTCACAGGCAACAGCTCTGGTAGACATTCCTGCAGTCAGCATACCAATTGCACGCTCCCTCAAAACCTGCGACATCTGTGGCATTGTGCTGTGTGATAAAAACTGCACATTTTAGAGTGGCCTTTTATTGTGGCCAGCCAAAGGCACACCTTCTGTGCCAATAATCATGCTGTCTAATCAGCATCACGATATGCCACACCTGTGAGATGGATGGATTATCTCGGCAAAGGAGAAGGTCTCACTAACACAGATTTAGACAGATTGGTGAACAATATTTGAGAGAATTAGGCCTTTTGTGTACATAGAAAAAGTGTTAGATCTTTGAGTTCAGCTCATGAAAAAAAGGGGCAAAAACAAAAGTGTTGCGTTTAATTTTGTTCAGTATATAGAATACAGTATATACATTGGGTACGGAAAGTATTCAGACCCCCCTTAAATTTTTCACTCTTTGTGATATTGCAGCCATTTTCTAAAATCATTTAAGTTATTTTTTTTGCCTCATTAATGTACACACAGCACACCATATTGACAGAAAAAACAGAATTGTTGACATTTTTGCAGATGTATTAAAAAAGAAAAACTGAAATATCAAATGGTCCTAAGTATTCAGACACTTTGCTCAGTATTTAGTAGAAGCACCCTTTTGATTTAATACAGCCATGAGTCTTTTTGGAAAGATGCAACAAGTTTTTCACACCTGGATTTGGGGATCCTCTGCAATTCCTCCTTGCAGATCCTCTCCAGTTCTGTCGGTTGGATGGTAAACGTTGGTGGACAACAATTTTTAGGTCTCTCCAGAGATGCTCAATTGGGTTTAAGTCAGGGCTATGGCTGGGCCATTCAAAAACAGTCACAGAGATGTTGTGAAGCCACTCCTTCGTTATTTTAAGTGTGCGCTTAGGGTCATTGTCTTGTTGGAAGTAAACCTAGGCCCAGTCGAGGTCCTGAGACCTCTGGAGAAGGTTTTCGTCCAGGGATATCCCTGTACTTGGCCGCATTCAACTTTCCCTCGATTGCAACCAGTCGTCCTGTACCTGCAGCTGAAAAACACCCCCACAGCATGATGCTGCTACCACCATGCTTCGCTGTTGGTACTGTATTGGACAGGTGATGAGCAGGTGCCTGGTTTTCTCCACACATACAGATTAGAATTAAGGCCAAAAAGTTCTATCTTGGTCTCATAAG
Source organism: Sinocyclocheilus anophthalmus (assembly GCA_018155175.1). Taxonomy (NCBI): domain Eukaryota; kingdom Metazoa; phylum Chordata; class Actinopteri; order Cypriniformes; family Cyprinidae; genus Sinocyclocheilus; species Sinocyclocheilus anophthalmus. The sequence continues at coordinate 73,504 of JADLZN010008127.1, read as the reverse complement.
ACCAGAGAATCTTATTTCTCACCATCTCACAACTCCATGAGGGCTTTCATGTGTCTTGCACTGAGGATAGGCTTCCGTCGGGCCACTCTGCCATAAAACCCAGACTGGTGGAGGGCTGCAGTGATGGTTGACTTTCTACAACTTTCTCCATCTCCCGACTGCATCTCTGGAGCACAGCCACAGTGATCTTTGGGTTCTTCTTACCTCTCTCACCAAGGCTCTTCTTCCCCCGATAGCCTCAGTTAGGCCGGACGGCCAGCTCTAGGAAGGGTTTGGGTCGTCCCAAACGTCTTCCATTTAAGGATTATGGAGGCCACTGGGCTCTTAGGAACCTTAAGTGCAGCAGAAATTTTTTTGCAACCTTGGCCAGATCTGTGCCTTGCCAATTCTGTCTCTGAGCTCTTCAGGCAGTCCTTTGACCTCATGATTCTCATTTGCTCTGACATGCACTGTGAGCTGTAAGGTCTTATATAGACAGGTGTTTGGCTTTCCTAATCAAGTCCAATCAGGATAATCAAACACAGATGGACTCAAATGAAAGTGTAGAACCATCTCAAAGATGATCAGAAGAAACGGACAGCACCCGAGTTAAATATATGAGTGTCACAACAAAGGGTCTGAATACTTAGGACCATGTGATAGTTCAGTTTTTTTTTTTTAAGAATCTGCAAAAATGTTACAAAAAAACCAATTCTGTGTTTTTCTGTCAATATGGGGTGCAGTGTGTACATTAATGAGGAAAAAAAAATTAACTTACATGATTTTAGCAAATTGCTGCAATATAAAAAAGAGTGAAAAAATTAAGGGGGTCTGAACACTTTCCGTACCCACTGGATATATATATATATATATTATATTCACACCGTCGTGCCTAAATCACATACCCTTGAAGAAGATGCAAATATGTTAATATTTAAATAATATCATTTTATATTTTTTATTTAGTTCTGTCCTGAATAAGCTATTTCACATAACAGATGTTTAAATATAGTCCACAAGACAAAATAATAGCTGAATAAAAACAAATACCGACAAAGTAGTAAGCCAATTTCTTGGCGCGTTTGGCACACATGCTTCACAACCGGTCAAACAAATAATGTTCTCTTAAGTATTAATGAAATGCAGCATCTCGTTCCTGCTTTTTCAGGGAAGAGGGGTACAGTCAAGTAACCCAAGACATTTTGAATCGAAAAACATTCTATCAAGAAAATGTTGATTCCAAATGATTATTTTTTACTTCATCAGATGATTGGCTGACATCCCGTAGGCCTATTCTTTTCACTCTAGAATGCATGATATTACAGAAGTAAAATGGTTTTCAAACAGCTTTTTCTCTGGTGATTCATGTGCTCTGATGTTCATCTGCTGAGGTGGCGGCTGACAGGAATAGATAACTGGCATTTGCCCCAGAGATTAACAATGCACAGGTCCTGCTTAGATGTCAAGTTTCATCAAACATCAAACATCTCTCCTCTTTTGCCATTCATCTTTGACTGAATTATGAGGCTGGTGTGTTGTTCCTTATATCTTCTTCCCAGAGTTGGCCTAGATTATCCTCATGGAAGTAAAGATGAATCCGTCTGTGTTTGAGAAAACTAGCAGACAGTTTTCTAACACTCAGCCTGATGCATCTACTTAATTGAGGATTAATTAAAGCAGACACGATGGACATGAGGTCTGTACACAGCTGTCTGCTAATTAAACTGCATGAATTGGACTCAGGATTAGAGCAAGACAATTTAAATGACTCTTTAATTTCACTGACAGATTTTGAATGAAATGCTAATAATGAGTAATGTGACTGAAGCTTGCAAGGAACATAAATTTTTTTTTTTTCAAATCGTAATTTGCTCACATTCTTGCCTTTCAAAATCTGTGTTATGTTTTTTTGTTTTGTTTTTGTTTTGTTTTCTCCTGCAGAACAGGAATGCAAAATGTGGATTTTTTTGGAAACGTAATTTTGGTAATTCATTCATTCCACAAAATTAGGTTACATTTGGTGCCTCATCTGCCTAAATTTATTTTTTTATTTTATTTTATTTTATTTTTTACTTTAAAACTAAAAGTACTTTTTACACCCCTGAAGAGGAATACATACAAAGAACTAAATCCCTCCTAGAAGCTGTAAGCACTGGTTAAAATGGTCTTGATTGAGTCATGATGGATGTGTTGAAAATTGATTTTGGGCCGAAAGTGAAAAACCCTCAAAGTCACCTGCATTAACCCTTCTGTTGATTAAACATCATTTTAAACCCTTTTTTAAAATAAAGAATAATGGTGTAAATCTATCAAATGTTGTTGTTGCTGTTGTTATTATTTTTGACAATGTGATGGCCCATTTCAAAAGACACATAAAGTGTATCCAAGCAACTGCACACCACGATGCGTCCAGTGCTTGAAATAGAACAAAGAGATTAATGGCATGTTAAATGAGCTGCCAAAGAATAAACCAGCAAACCCCATGCAATTGCCTACTTCAAGCACTTAACAACAAGCATCGAATCACACATTGACTTAAAGAGAGAAATTACCATGGGCGTCGGAACCATTGTATGTGGGTGGGACAGGACCCACCCACTTTTGAAGACCAATGATATTGGACCCACCCACTTTTACTGTCTCTAATTCAGCAAATATGTCTGTACACTTTTCAGAGCACTGTCAGTCAAATCCATTCCACATGACGAATAAGTGTAAATAGCAATAGAGGCTATTAACACTAAGTGAAAATAGCATATTTTCTTAGCGATAGATGCTATTTACACTAAGTGCAAATAGTAATGGATTCTATTTACACTAAGTGAAAATAGCAGTATTTTAACAATATGCTATATACACTTAAGTGCAGATAGGATTTTCTGCTATTTATACTACTTATTGCAAATAGCGGCAATTATCTGCACCTCATCATTATAGTACATTATAAAACAGTATGCAGGAATAACGTATTGAGTGTAAATTATAATTTTAATTCAAATGATTAAATGGATGCCACCTTACGGGACAATACAGCCCTCCCTACACCTACCCGATACTTTATTTTCAACTTGATTATTTCCTTCAGTTATATAGAAAATAATTGCCTTTCCGATGTGATATGAGATTTGAAAAGGTTCCGATAAATTTAACTCCATTTAGCTACAGCCTTGAATTCAACGCTGCTGCTTCCTCAAATCTATTGCACTTGGCTCATTCAGAGTCCAGATAAATTAAACTCCATTCCGTGTTTTCACTACTGGCGCCTGCTGCACTCCAGAGACACAGCAAAGTAAACAAAGCTTAATTTAGCGTACCTGCTGCTCAGATACACTTAACCCTACCCGATACTTTATTTCAACTTTATTACATTTTTATTTTTACTGAAAACAAAATGAAGGATGTCATATGAGATTTGAAAAGGGAGAAGAACGATTTCGGCAAAAAGTGGATGCGAACTCCAGAAAGAAAGAAAGCAAGCAAGCAAGCTCTGGCACTCTGTAGACTAAAAAGTGCAGGTACACTGGAAAAAATCACTCAGAAATGACTAGTAAATTTCAAATTACAAAGAGATGACAAGTAACACACTGAATTAAACATGAAATTGAAGCAGAAAAACTTAAATATTTTCTTGCAAACCATACATCACAATTTGTTTCACAAAAAAAAATCACTTTTTATTGTGATTTATTGGGTGTGCCAACCCAATTAATCATTTTATGAGCCTCAGGTGTGAGAAACTCTTTTCTGTGGATGCATCGGGGACTTGTGCGGTTGACATGAGTTGCAGAGCAGTGGCTGCGCTCTTTTTTGAGTGCAAGTTGCAAAGCGGTCAAACATAGCAAAGGCTGCAACTGCACATCACACCATTTACTGTGGCAGATAGGCTTGCAAAATTCAAACAAATGTGTTTTCACTACTAATTGTCACGGGTTGCTACTGTGAGGAGCACGGAACGAGGAAACCAGGAGTACAAACCAAGGAGTTTATTTCAATCACGGGGAATCACACATAGCACAAGGGAGTTGACAAACAATACCGGACAACACTAACTAAAAGGACTCAGACTTTTAAACACAGGATGATGAGGGACTAAGGAGACACACCTGGGATCATTGGAAATTACACATGGGAAACACCTGGGATGAAATTAACTGAATACGCGGGAGACAGAAACTGGGTCACAGAAAAACACACAAAACACGGGACAGAGTCTGACACAATAACCCCCACCCCCCCCCCCCCCCGGAAGGGTTCCTCAAGACCTTATAACATCAACGGGTGGAGGGGGGGTGTGCACTATGGCGTTCCCTCAGGACATGGACAGGGACAGTGGGCACGCCAGAGCTAGTACCCCTTCGGGAGGTCATGGCGGATCAGGGGACTCGGGAGGGCCATGGCGAAGAAGGCAGACTAGGAAGCCATGGCGGAGCAGGCAGTCTAGGAGGCCAGGGCAGATCTAGGAGCATCGGTGAGGTAGGGCGGAGCAGGTAGGTTTCGGGGTGCCATGGCGGATCAGGAGCATCGGGAGGCCATGGCGGAGCAGGGGAATCGGGAGGCCATGGTGGAGCAGGGGAATCGGGAGGCCATGGCGGAGCAGGTAGTCTAGGAGGCCATGGCAGATCAGGAGCATCGGGAGGCTAGGGCGGAGCAGGTAGTCTAGGAGGCCATGGCAGATCAGGAGCATCGGGAGGCTAGGGCGGAGCAGGTAGTTTAGGAGGCCATGGCAAAGCAGCCTCCGAGGACGCTGCCCTAGGCCCCGCCTCTACGGCTGAAGCCTTACTACCCCCACCCCCAAAAAAATACTTGAGGAAATTTATGGGGCTGTACTATTAAACATTTGGTATAGGGGCATTTTAACGAGTACGAGTACAGGAGCTCGGTATCGGTGCATCCCTAATTCAAATTGCTGTTGATGTGTCTAAAATAATTTATAATCATGACGTTAGTGTCATTTCAGGTTCGACTTGGAAATCACAAAGTACTCTAATTGTCATCTAATTCAAATTTGCAAAATACATCTCCATCAGGAAAAAAAAAACCCATCTCATTGCAGTTTGTAACTATTTTGTGTTTGGTGAATTCGTGGCTCATTCATATGAATTTGTATGATCACATTCAGACATTTTCATTCGATCTGCTTGCGCTCCAGTGATGGTTATGTTTAGGGGTTATGGGTGGACCTTTTTTTCATAAAAAACATACATATTTGTACAATTCAGATCGTACCTATTCATAAAATACTTGTTTTCCCATGAGGTAAAACAACCAAGCATTTTTTAGAGTGTACCTGTTAAGCCCAGTATGGTCCTCAGCCTTTTTGCCCCCTATAAGGAAATATTTCAGGGCCCCCACACAAGACTTGTTGACCTCAGAAAAGCATAAAAGTGATTCAAAACAGCTTTTGCCATTGTAGTAAATTCCCATTCATAGCAAACATTTGAGAATGGAGTAACATATCTAAAGTTTAAGGAGGAGAATGGGGTTCCTCTTGTGGTCCTACATAGCACCATTTGACAAAGGTGCTTTATAGTACCTTTACAGATAGGTGCTTTATAGCACTTAAAGTGGTTCCTCTATGATTGCAAACCAATAAATCACTTTTAGTCCTGTTAAGCACCATTTTTGGTTAGCGTGTACCTTTTCATAATAAAATACATGATTGGCTATATATATAATAGATATATATATATATTATATATATATATATTATATATATATATATGTAATATTTATATATATAGATTTATATACGTAACCCTCGCCATATTTCTACTATTACCTAAATAAAACTAATTTGACATCGTTTGCGGAACCTACCATTCGCGTTTCCATTCTTTTTTTCTCTCGCTCCGTTTTTCACGAGTTCATCAAATATCTGTGGTAAGTCGTAGAATCATTCAACAATCACGGTGAGTCATGGCTTCTTCTCCTGTTATTGTCACTTGCACTGCTTGCCACATGTATAGTGTAGCCTTCTCTGCCAGCGGCGAGGGATTCACATGTGATAAATAGAGCAAAATAGTTAGGCTGACAGAGAATATTTCAGAACTAGAGACACATATCCAAACTTTAATTGAGGATAGTAAGAATGTGAGGGCCTTATATATGGCTTTGGATGTGACTAGCTTACCGAGTCTTGTTCATTGTTCAGATCTGGTTGCAGAGCCCCCGCAGCAGGGCGACTGTGAGGCGGCATAGTCGCGAGACAAAACACCACTCTTCCGTTCCGATCAAAACATTAAACAGGTGAGAAACCTAAACCAGAAAACCTTGATAGTCTTTGCTGGCATTCTGCCATGCCAAAAGCATGCACGCGTAGCCGCCTTTTGCTTTAGTTAAAAATAACAGTGTTCTGTGAATGTTGATGCTTTAATAACAAATATTTATCGGGAGTGTGTATGCTGGGATTTCATAAATTTCATGGAGAAAAAAAGTAATGTAACTAGTAATGTAACTAATTACTAATTACTTTTGAAATAAAGTAATCAGAACAGTAACGTGATTACTTTTAAAAGGAGTAATCAGTAATTTGATTACATTTTCCATGTACCATAAATAAGTGGGCCATATCTCTGAGAAAACTATTGCAGTCCCTGCCACCACACCAAACTCACAATCATCTAAAAGTAAGCATGGGAGCATGCTTAGTAAATATTTATATCGTATTCAATTTTCATGGGAGATACATAAACTGTAAAACTGAATTTTTATGATGTATTTAATTTATTTTATGAATTTTAGGAAGTATTTTTACATTCCTGTCCATTTAGTGGTAAGAAAGAAAACATTGGAAAGTTCTTATATATACTTATGGTGCTGGGGCTAAAAGAGAAACTGTTTAAAATGCAATATACTAATTTTATATATAATGTATAAAATATAGAGAAATGGTCCTATAATCAGAGATGCCATTCATTGGTAATATTGTAATAATATGAATCATGATGACCATGATAAATTAGAGATTAAACTCACAGACTGCTTCAGGTCTACCATACATTTAATTGGAAAAGCCTTATTAACAGATGATTCATATTTAACTAGAGACTAAAACATTGATAAGGCAGTTTTTCAGGTCTCACCTGGACAGAATCAGAGACCGTTTCTTTGTAGTGACAGTGGTAAAGTGAAAGTGGTAACACTTTACAACAGTGGTTCTCAAGCTTTGATCCCCCCCCCCCTCCAATCAAATAAAAAGTAGTCTAATTGTCTTCATAGACTATTGAAGTTGATTATTATTTTGTATTTATAATGAGGACTGGTATTATATTTAAAGTAGCATTAAAATGTATGGGGTCGTTACTTTTTTTTAAAATAAATAACTTTAATTCAAGGATCCATTAAATTGATGAAAAAAATGAAATGACAGTGAAATACGTTTTTAAAATAGATAATTTGAAAATAAGTGCAATAACATTTATTTACAAAGTTTTTAAGCATGTTGGTGATTTTCATTGCTAAATATTTGATGATGTTGTTGCCCCAAGTTTTAAAAGACTTGATTAAAATTCCTGTTTAGAATATATCCACAGAGATTTTAGTTTGTTCTTCCGTTCCTGGCAGAGTGAGCAGAGTGGAGCGGCGTGATTTTTGACTGGAGCGAGGAGTGGATTTTTTGAAAGTCAGAGCGTCGTAGTTTTCAGGCACGAACGTCACAACACGTTGCGTCAAAGTACACAGATCCTGATTTTAACCAGTGATTCAGTATATGTGAGCGCGAGCGCTACATAGGCCTAAACGGATGCTGCGTTCTCTGCCTGCCGCGCGCCACTCGCTTGCGCTACCAACAAGTTGACAAACAGATATATAACGTGCACTTTGATGCATCCAGTGTAGAGACGGCATTAGGATGTGCCAGACTATTTTCTTTTGCAAGTTTCAGCTCATACATCTTTGGTGTAAACTTGCCTTAACCAAACGCCCCCCAAGAACACTTCAGTGCCCCCCTTTCAAAAATATTGCTTCCAGCACCCCCCCCCCTCCATACTCTCCAAACGCCTTAACGTTAAAAAACACATTCTTTTTCAAATACTTTACATTATTGTAGTTCCTCTATGCCCCTCCTCTCTCAAACGCGTCGTTTCTACAAAGCCCTTTTTTTGACAAGCGCAGTCTGCTCTGATTGGCAGCTGACCCAGTGCATTGTGATTGGCCGAACACCACAAGCAGCATCGGAAGTGTAACACCCCTTTCCATAATCGTGAGCTTCAGCTTTCAACATAAATGTAAAGACAGTAAATAATGCCCTAGTTTTCCACAGTCAGAGCCCGAAAGGGGAACAGAGTCGCGTGACAGACACAGTGATGATTGGCTCGTATGTATTTGCAGTAAACAAGACGCAATTAAGAAAGCTGACTCCTCTGTGATGTGGCCCTGTCTCTCTCTCATGCACACGCACACACACACAAACACACGACGCGATACTCTACATGACGCAAATACTTAAACTATTAAGAAAACATACTTACGTAGCTGATTCAGAAATAAGCGCCAGATGGTCGGAATGATCCATTTTTTTAGAAATAGCTTTGTGCACAGCCAGCCTTGTACTCTTCTAGGTTCAAAAAACTGTCGTCCATAAAATGCGTTGCACAAATTCGAACATCTGGGTTGTGCTGTTCTGTTGTAAATAAATCTTAACCAATGATTCCTAAATGCATCTACTTCCGGAAGGCCAAATAAAGTGCTTTTGCTTTCGCACTGAAACACAGCGTCTCCCTGACATGCTGCTTCAACACTAACTGCTGTTCCTGAAACCACGGCTTCTTTCTTTGCGTGCACATTTGGGCGGCATTAAGCAAATATTTCCACGTAGTGAGGTAGATATGTGGGGGTGTGTTTGAACAAGGCGTTTTAGCCCGGTCTGGATCAGCCTTCTCTTTTAGATAGAATAAATCCTTTTGTAGGAGACTTTGAGCTTTGTAACTCTGCAGATCTTATACATGCACAAATAGCTACATAACACACTAAAGAAACTCATCATATGACCCCTTTAACTAACATGAACAAACAATGAACAATACATTTATTACAGTATTTATTCATCTCTGTTAATGTTAGTTAATGAAAATAGAGTCATTCTTTGTTAGTTCATGTTAATTCACAGTGCATTAACTAATGTTAACAAGCATAACATTTGATTTTAATAATGCATTAAAAATGTTGACATAAACATGAACTAAGATTAATAAATACTGTAGAAGTATTGTTCATGCTTAGATCATGTTAACTAAAGTAGTTAAATAATATTAACTAATGAACCTCATTGTAAAGTGTTACCAAGAAAGTATCATTTTGTTTTGGTTTATGAATGCATGACTGTTCAATCCATCACCCCATATTTCCAACAAAATATTTTCAAACAGTTGAGAAAATAAATACTGTAGACCTCATTTTCTTTTATTATTATTATTATTGATATAACAATAAAATCTGTGATAAATAAAACAAATAAAAAAGCGATACATATTTTAATGAATACACTCTTGAACATCACTGGAATCACATTTACATAATATGATACACAAATTAAATAGTTGAGAGGTATGTTGCTCTATCATCATAATTAGTTCACATTAGGAAATAGATTTATTAAGGTTTGAACAAACCTTTTGCAGGAAACCAACTACCACTGTTGCTTTTAACAAATTAAATGTCTAGTTTTCAAAAGACTTGTTTTGATTAAATACAGTGTTATTACAGAAACTCACCCAGGAGCAAAACTTGCAAAGACAAGTGTCATATTGAAAACAGGGAGACATTTAATTGATGATAAGAACAGCCTTTTTAATCTTAGGCTGTAAAGGATTCTATCTTTGGACATGAGATCTAAACATCTGCTTGTTGATATTCAGTGGTCTCATTTATATGCATAGCTGCTTGTGAGACAGCTAACTGACACGGATGCTGGCAAGATGTTCTTCTGTCTACCTGTGTGAAAGCTTTCGACACTCAAGAGCATCAATCAAACAACCCATACGTTTACATCTGGCTGACAGAAAACTGGCAAATCCATAAATCAAAGGAAGAATTGTTGTCTTGCAACCGGCGTTTCCTGAACCAACTATGGGGGATGTGATCTCTTGGTAGTGGGGTGAATATAAATGTTTTATTCTTGATATCAAAAAGCTATATTTTGTATGATAAAATATCTTTCCGTAGGCTGGGAGAGAGGATGTGGAGCGCTGGATCATTTGTTGTGTGTGATATATTCCCCTAGGTCAGGTGCCTGCAGGCTAAAGATGAAAGTGGGAGGAAAGCAAAATGTGTTAGTATGTGTATGTGTGTGTGTGTGTGTGTGTGTGTGCGCGTGCGCGTTTTTGTGATTTATGAGGACACAAATTTGTATAATGGCATGGGTATGACACAGGTATTACAACGAGGAGGAGATTTGTGAGGACATTTTGAGTGTCCCCGTATTTCAAAAGACTTATAAATCATTCAGAATTAGTTTTTTTTTTGAAAATCTAAAAATGCAGAACGCCTTTTCAAAACACCTATGGAATGTGCGCGCATGCTACATCTCTTTGCCATGTGGACTGTGTGCACTTCAGAGCAAAATTGATTTATGGTAAGACATACTGAGACGCTCTCGTTTCTAGAGAACTTCTCATCTATTAGACTGAAGCAGGTGCTAATGGAAATGAATTGATCACTTCTGGACTGAATCCAACAACACACATTTTCAAATGTAAAGAGGAAGGTGTGCAAAATAAAACAAATGTGGGTGTTGCATACTAGTCTTGCATTTGCTCCTTGTCTTCTTCTGTGCAGATGGAAAACTCATCTGAAACTGGTATGTTTCAGTCCAAAATATCGAAAGAGAATGACTTGCTCTTGGGAACCGTTTACATCATCTTTGGTAAGTATCTGTCAAAGTAGTCTGAAAGTACTGGCTAAACATAGTTTTTAATTCTGTAAACATCTTACTGTAAAGGATAAAGATTTGTATTTGATAAAATATATTATTATTATTATACTTTCAGTTGTTCATTGAACACTGTTGTCTGTTGTGATATTGCTGCTGTTTTTCAAAATACTGAAAAAAAGAGTTAGTTTGGACCAACTTAAATGCAATCTAATTCACATCAAGTAGTTTTTCTCAAATCATATTTATGGTTTGGTTCAAACCTTACATTTTGATTTAACTTTAATCAAAAAAATAGTTTTCTCATAAAGATATGGTTATATTCAAAAGACCATATACTTTCTATAATAGTCGTGGCCTAATGGTTTAGAGAGTCGGAATCATAACCCAAAGGTTGTGGGTTCGAGTCTCGTACCGGCAGGAATTGTAGGTGGGGGGATTGAATGTACAGCACTCTCTCCCACATTTCAATACCACGACTGAGGTGCCCTTGGGCAAGGCACCGAACCCCCAAATGATCCCCGGGCGCCGCAGCAAAATGGATGACCACTGCTTGGGTGTGTGTGTGTGTGGTGTTCACTGCTGTGTGTGTGCACTTTGGATGGGTAAATGCAGAGCACTAATTCCGAGTATGGGTCACCATACTTGGCCACATGTCACGTCACTTTTTTTTCACTTTTTGAGAAATTGCATGAAAAATACATTGATAAGGCTTTAAGCTACTGAGAGTACGGTATTCTCTGAATAACCCTGAAAAATTAAAATAACAGATTCTGTCTGCATACTACTAATGGCCTTATCTTTCCAAGTCAAGTCACATGCATTTTCATTATTCATTTTATTTTTTTATTTCATTATGTATTTTCATTATTTCATTATAGTGCATATGGCGCTATTCATTATAGCACAGTGGTGCCCAGTCCTGTTCCTGGAGATCTCACTACAGGCAGATTTCAGATCCAACCCTGATCAAACACACCTGTCTGTAATTAACAAGTGCACTTTCAGATCCTAATTAGTTGGTTCAGGTGTGTTCGATCAGGGTTGGAGCTGAACTTTGCAGGAAGGCAGATCTTCAGGAAAAGGAATGGGCACCCCGATAAATGCTTTTCACAATTTTGAATAAGTATTGTTCAAGGCAGCTTTACCGTTAATTTTTAATTGACTGATTGTTTGATTGTATATTTCTTTTTTTCACTGTAGGTGTGCTGTCTCTGATGGGAAACACCACTCTGTTGTTTGTAGCCTATCGTAAGAAGTTGTCTCTAAAGCCAGCTGAGTTTTTTATCATCAACCTCTCCATCAGTGACCTGGGCATGACCATTTTCCTCTTTCCCTTCGCTATTCCCTCTGCCTTCGCTCACAGGTGAAACTTTTTCACAGCAGGGACATTTCTTACAAAAGAAGATTCTTCTCATCTTTCTTTATACAGTAGTCAACATTTGAAGTGGATCAAAAAAGTTTATCAAAGTTGTCCCAAGACAAGAAGGCGTTTTAGGTTTTAGAACAACTTTGATGAAAGGTTTTGATCAACTTCAAATGTTGACTAGTGTATATACATAACTTTCGTTTATCCCTTAGATGTTTTTGTGTCCTCCTGAGACTTAATAAAGAGGGTCATCTAATTCTCTCTCTCATCAGCTTAAAGGCGTCAGCATAATAAAAGCAAATTAAATCAAATTTAACAGTTGGAAACACAGGGTCCTCAGAGCCTGAACTCTCTGATGATGACTGATGTTACTATTCCTTTTTTTTCATCCCTTTGTTGTTTTGTTTGTGCAGTAAGCTGTTGTCATTGATCATGTGGTAACTACTCTGTTTTCAAATCTCATGCAGAAAATGTGAGCACTGGAACACAGAGACAAACAAATTGAGGAAAATAAATATTTAATATGTATTTAACATGTTTCTTCTGCACAGATGGTTGATTTATTATGCAGTTATGTTTATCTTTTGAAACAAAGCACTTGACAATAACATAAATGATAATACCAAGATAATAACCAAATCAAATATTGTTTAAATTGCTGTTCACTGTCACGAATTCGGTCCATGGACTTCCGTTTATTCACCACCAGAGGTCACCCTTTCCATTACATTGACTCTCACACTACACAGACTGTTGCATAGCACCCCGGATTACATATCCCATCATTCACTGCACTGATTGCACACAGCACTGATTACACACAGCTGTAACCAATCACACACACAATATATTACACCCACTCTAAAAACCTTTCTCTGCTGATTATTGTTTAGCCTGTACCCCTTTCCGTGTTTTCCTTGTTTTGCCTTGCCTTGCCTTGTCTGTTTTTTCGGTTTCTGATCTTTGCCTGTTTTCCGGGATTTTTACACGCGTCAAGGCCCCTGTGATTCTGTCTGCCGATCGGTGACCTACGCTAGCCTTAGGACTATTCTTGTGTCTTACCCGCCATATACCTGTTTGCCATTGTCTGACCCTGCCTGTTTACCACGTCTCTGTCTTCTGCTTAAATAAAGCCTGCAGATGGATCCACACGTCTCACGTCTCGTCAGCCACGTTGCAGAATACTCAGCCCTACAAGGACCCAGCAGCTTTTCTGAGGAACGGACAGGTTTTCAGGTATGGACACCGCAAGGATTTTGTTAGCCCTTAAACAGGGTCCACGATCACTGGAGAACTATATCTGAGAGTTTTTAGCCATCGCTCACTATTCTGAGTTACCGGACTGTTTATTGATAGAGTTTTTCTGCGATGGTATAAATCAACCTCTGAGGTCCACGTTCATCACTCGCTCAGTTAACGGATTATGCATTTTTGACTGTTGGATCTTTGTTTACTGTGGGTGTCGCGGAGGAAGAACGCAAAACAATGTGTGTGACTGAAGTGGTGGCTGTACCAGAGCACGCTCACAAAATGGCGGCGGCAGCGGAGCCTGATCGCAAGATGGCGACCACACTAGAGCACCCTCACAAGATGGCGGCAACAGCAGAACACACTCACAAGATGGCGGACACAACAGCATCTAGACAAGTCACGGTTGATCATCATGAGTCAGGTCAAGTAACAGTTTATTATCATGAGTCTAGTCAAGTCACAGCTGATCTCCATGAGTCGAGTCTAGTCACAGCTGATCTTCATGAGTCAAGTCAAGTCTCAGCTGTTCATCCAGAGTCACGTCACGCCTCAGTTATTCATCCAGGATCACTTTGCATCACAGCTGATCATCCAGAGTTATGTCACGTCCTGTCTGTCACACCCAGATTCTCAAGGTCAGTCCTTCGGTATCCCAGTCTGGTATCCAGTGTGAGGAATGCACCGCTGGTGTCTGCACGCACCTCTGGTATCCCCAAACCCACTCACTCTAACCCTTCTGTTCATTAACTAATTCCCCTGTCTGAAGTGTTTCACCTGATGGGTATCACTTTTTGTTGTGTTTGGGCTGCATACACCTCCACAGAACTCCCAGAGGCGGAAGCACCCACTATCAGGTCTGCAGAGTCGGCGGCTGAAGCTACAGTATCTCCTGAGGTGGTGGTGCTCGCTGCCGTGTTCCCCGAAGCGATGGTGCCCGATGCAGTTTCTCCAGAGGTGGCGGCGCATGCTGCAGAACCTTCCGAAGCGGCGGTGCTCGCTTCAGATCTGCAGGGTGGTTGGCTTTCTTTTTTCCTTTTTGGGCATAGAAACGCACATTCGACCTGTCATGTCAGGGTCTAAGAAACCTTTGCCGAACTCTCCCTGTATCTTGAGGGCGCTACTGTAGAACCTCCAGAGGTGGCGGTATTCGCTGCAGAACCTCCAGAGGTGGCAGTAGTACCTACCTGTGAACTCTCTGCTCGTCCTGTTCCGGCCAAGGAAGGCGTCAATGACTCTCTGTCTGTTCTGTTCCAGCCAAGGAGGCCGTCTATGAACTCTCTGCTCATCCTGTTCCGGCCAAGGAGGTCGTCAATGAACTCTCTGCCTGTTCTGTTCCGGCCAAGGAGACCATCTATGAACTCTCTGCTCATCCTGTTCCGGCCAAGGAGGCCGTCTATGAACTCTCTGCGTGTCCTGTTCCGGCCAAGGAGGCCGCATATTAACTCTCTGCCTGTCCTGTTCCGGCCAAAGAGGCCACCTATGAACTCTCTGCCTGCTCTGTTCCGGCCAAGGAGGCCATCTATGAACGATCTGCCCGTTCTGTTCCGGCCAAGGAGGTCGTCTGAGAACTCTTTGTCTGTCCTGTCACAGCTATAAGGGCCGTCTGCGAACTCCTTGCTCGTTCTGTCACGGCTATGGAGGCCGTCGGGGAATCCTCATCCAGTCATGTCACGGCTATGGAGGCCGTTTGCGAAATCTTGTCTTGTCCCACCAGCCAGGGAGGATGCCCATGGAACGTTCAGTCTGTCTATAAACCCCAATGTTAGGTCTGTGTTGTCGGTCTTGCTCTCTCGTGTTACAGGTCTCGCCATGGGCCTCCTGATCTGTGTGGTCCCGGCGGGGGTTTCCTGTTCCTCGCTCTGCCGTGTGGGCCTCGCTATGCCGTGGTGGTCCTCTTCCCGATTCGTGAGTGGTACTACGTCTCGGCTCCGGTGGTCTTATGCTCCGCCGGGCGGGATCTTCGGTACAGTCTTGCTTGCTGGGTGGGTCCTCAGCCTCCGCCGGCTCTGCCTCAGTCCTGGTCCTACTATCCTGGGACTTGGCCATCCAGTCCCTACCCTGTTCGCCTCCGCTCACCGCCCACCGATCGGTTAGTGTTTGAGCCGTATGGAAAGCCGCCTCCTTGCGGGGGGGGGGGGGCTCTGTCACGAATTCGGTCAATGGACTTCCGTTTATTCACCACCAGAGGTCACCCTTTCCATTACATTGACTCTCGCACTACACAAACTGTTGCATAGCACCCCGGACTACATATCCCATCATTCTTTGCACGATTTGCACACTGCACTAATTGCACACAGCTGTTTCTAATCACCTCACTCACTATATAACACCCACTCTAACCACCTTTCTCTGCTGAGTCTTGTTTAGCCTGTACCCCTTTCCGAGTCTCCGTGTTTTGCCTTGCCTGTTTCTGCGGTATCTGATCTTTGCCTGTTTTCCTGGATTTTTCCCTCTCGTCACGCCCCTGTGATTCTGTCTGCCGATCGGTGACCTACGATAGCCCTAGGACTATTCTTGTGTTTTTCCCGCCATATACCTGTTTGCCATTGTTTGACCCTGCCTGTTTACCACGTCTCTTTAATAAAAGCTTGCAGATGGATCCATACGTCTCACGTCTCGTCAGCCCCGTTACATTCACATTGGGCTGTTGACTAGAGCTCATTTCCCTTGACGGACCTTATAAATAATCAAGAATAAAGATATTGGGGATACAAATAGCACCAAATCAATATTCAGAGTTTGGCAAGCCTGTACATTTTTATTGCAAACTCATTTTCCAGAGACAAGTGATTTGTTTATTTACACTGAACATGACACAATTGTGGTGTTTTGTAGTTAAACCACAAAGTGGCAGCATATTGTTAAATGTAGAGGTGGTGCTTAGTATTCTCTAAATAGAAGCTGGAAGAAGTTCTGTAGCATGTAAAAAAATAAATTTAGCACATGCTGAATAAAGAGCCTAAAGGGATTTACATGTCCGCTTACTGAGTACTAGAGGATACAACAATTTGGCGACAATGGTTTCTGTGCCTACGCCTGTGCCTTTTCTGCCATGCAGTGGAGAGGTCCTGCGATTCCTTTTGTTGCTTCGTGGAAAATGTTTGAGAACTACTTGCTGGCCATTAATTCTATGGGAGGCTCATGGCCTGATGCAAGAAAGCGTGCTATTTTGCTACACAGTTTGGGTACCGAAAAGCCAGCAGCTATTTTACATCTTGCCTGATATACGGGAACTACATTTGAACATGCAATGAAAGTGCTGGAGGATCATTTTACGCCGAAAGTGAATATGGTGGTCG
Source organism: Sinocyclocheilus anophthalmus (assembly GCA_018155175.1). NCBI lineage: Eukaryota > Metazoa > Chordata > Actinopteri > Cypriniformes > Cyprinidae > Sinocyclocheilus > Sinocyclocheilus anophthalmus. The sequence continues at coordinate 56,736 of JADLZN010008127.1, read as the reverse complement.
CTCAACATCGCTTTCATCAGTGTTCTCAACGTGCTGACGAGACTAGCTTCATCATGTGCTTATGCTGATATGGAGAGCAAAATGCTGCGGGACCAGGTGGTTGAGCGATTGCATGCCCCAGCAGTGTGAGACAGATTTCTGTTGGAAACATCACTTACGCTAGACTCTATTACTATTGCGTGTCAGGTGGAACAAGCACTTTCAAATTCAGATATGCTCACTGCACAGTTGTTGGTGAAACCATTCTTGCTGAGATGCGTGAAAGGATTCATCCATAAGCTTACAGTTAAACCTGATGTTACCCCGGTTCGCCAAAAGCTACACCCATAAGCTGTTTCTGCAGAAATGATTGAAAAAAAGGCATAATTGAGAAAATTGATTCTTCTCCTTGGATTTCGCCTATTGTCATTACCGCAAGGAAAGGGGGTAAAATTAGTCTCTGTCTTGATCTGCATGAGCCAAATAAGGCCCCAATAGTTGACAGTCATTCTCTGCCACACATGGATGAACTTTTGAGTGACCTTAGAATTGATTTGGCAGCTGCTTACCATCAGCTCACCTTACATGAGGAGTGCCGGGACATCACAGCTTTTATCATGCATGATGGCCTCTTCAGATATTTCCGGGTTCCATATGGCCTTGCTTCTGTGCCATCTGCATTTAAAAAAATGAAGGTAACTGTCCTTAAGGACATACATGGAATCAGGAACTACCTGGATGATATTATCATGTATGGTACTATTCAGGATAGTCATGATACAATACTGTGCTCTGTTATGCAACGCTTGTCTGATGCAGGATTACAACTGAACTGGGAGAAATGTACGTTCAACCAGTTGTCCCTAAAATTCCTTGGACATGTCATTTCCAAATAAGAAATTTTTCTAGATGATGAACACTTGTCTGCATCAGATGCATCAGATGCTAAGTTTGAATGGACTGCTTCTGCTAATTGCAGCTTTAAAGCATTGAAAGAACTGCTTTCTAGATGCCCAGTGCTTGCATGGTTCGACCCTTCTCTTCCCATAATAGTATTGACTGATGCATCCGGCTATGGACTGGGAGGTGTTTTGACACACCTACACCCAATCAATATTGAGAGAACTGAAGCGTTTGCTTCTAGAACCCTTACAGTGGCCGAAAGGAAATAGTCTATAGTTGAGAAGGAAGCATTGACTTGTGTCTAGGCCATAGAAAATTGGCAGCTGTATTTGTGGGGCCAACACTTTACTCTCAAATCTGATCATTGTGCACTCACTACACTACGACAACTGAGGGCATTAGCTGGGCTGGTATGTGTGTCACCCGGTGGTCAACGAGTTTGCTTTGCTACAAGTATGATGTAGTATACCGACCTGGAAGCCTTAACTGTGCTGCAGATTGTTTATCCAGGCTGCCATTGCCAACAGAATCAGATGGTGCTGTGGAGCCATAAATGGTTGCTTTTGTTACTGGATTGCCTACTTTGTCTGTGGAGGATTTTATTTCTGCTTTGGAATCCTGTCCAGAGTTAGCCATGCTGCGTTTACAAACGGGCAGGGCTGGTCGAAAAACGACTGTGAGCTGGATCATGTTCTGGTGCCTTTCTTTCGCATCTGTGATGAACTTTGTTGATGGTGTACCTCGGGATGAGAGGTAAACATTGTGGTATTGTTCATTCTGTGTTATGCAATCAGCTGGTAAACCTGGAGCATGAGCCATACAAAGGAAACTAAACTGAGGCTGCGTGAATTATTCTGGTGGTTCAGATGGCTGCTTAATTGCAATCCATGGTTTGGCTGCACCACTTCAGCCTATCAGTCTATGTGAAAATGTAATCTTTGCCGCTGGGAATGGCAGTACTGGCATGCACACATTTACAAGCACGTTACCTCAACCATGCTTCATCTCCATCCCTGTTGTTTCTGTTGTTAGACTAGCGGGTGCACACGTAGTTCCGAAAGTGCATGGTCATTTCCCACACTTTATTCCCTTCCTTCTGTAGAAATGCCCTGGTCAAATAACACATACACATTGTAATGTGTTTGATGTTTTATTTACATTATTATGATTGGGGGGGGGGGGGTGTCTTGTTGTGTGTGATTGGGCGGTAGTCGGACTTCTGTGTTATAGTGTTGTGCCGGCTAAACTAAACGATCGAACAGCGGCCAGTTATGACGTCACTGACCATGTGTTCGGAGTCCGATGAAACCACTTCTGTTTTGTGTGGGGTATTACGGTTTCCGTGTCTGTAAAAGAGACAGAAGTCAGTTGGTTGTGGTCATGTTAAATGTTTACTCTTTTGGTATGATAATTATGTTTGATGATGTTTATGTGTTTATTAATATACATATGTTTTCATACATATGTACCAAATGTTCTTAGCGACACTTACCTGTGAATGGTACAGTCCCAAGGAGGGGATGGAGCCTGGCCTATAAAAGGTGAGGCCAGGGTCAAATTTGGTACTTGTTTACCAAGTCAAATATAAGTGAGTTACTGTGGTACCGTGAACAGTTTCTAATGGCGCTTTTCCACTGCATGGTATGGCACGGTACGGTTCACTTTTGGGGGGTTTTCCACTTGGTACAGTACCTAGTTCCTGGTACTTTTTTCAGTACCTCGTTTGAGGTTCCAAGTGAACCGTACCATTACCAAAACATGACGTGTAAACTCTGCTGCTCACTGATTGGCTGGAGAGAATCATCGCTACCTGTGTAATTAACTGCGGACACGGAGACACAGAACTGCTAGATTTACGCAACTATTTGGAATGAGCGCACCTTTTTTAACAACCAAAAAATGGCTGCTTCGTGGTCTGTTGAGTAAGTACAAGTTCCTCTCGTTGATAGCCGAGGAGCGGATCCACCGAGAGCTTGATGGGCGACGAGTAATGAAAAAAATGTTCAGGAGTTATAGCAGTAGAGGTGGTGCAACTATAACAACATATGAATAATCCCGCCACTAAAGCAGTACTAAACTGAAGTGGAAACGCAAACTGAGCAGAGCCCTGCAGTTCGGTATGGGTCTTTCGGTTCGGTACGCATGTGTACCGCACGAATACAGTTATTTTTTTCTTTTTTTTTCTTCTTCTCAGGAAATTCAAATAATAAATGGAGTTTTGACCATCTTTTATGTGGCATGACAGATCGCTGTATAAACGCCTTAGAGAGCCGCTTCTGGGACGGTTCAGAAACGTGCTGGTATAATCCCAACACAAGCACTGACTAGAGCGGCCGCGATCAGCTCCGGTTCCCGTGTCTGAGCCGTGACGCCCTGCAGATTTGTGCAGAGCGGAGCGCGAGTGAACGCGATCATTCCTTCCTCTGTACTACTAGTTTTAACGCGAATAAACATGACTGAACATCTCATGCCTCATGTAATTGCTCAATCAGTGTTTTAACGCGGACAGACATCAACAATACAGCGTGGAAATAAAAAGTCACGTAGCATTTAATTTACCTCAGCAAGTCATCAGCGCCCGCAGCTCGTCAGTTCACCAGAGAAATGAAGTCTAGAGAAGAGCATTATGCGAAATATTACGACCTATATACTCCATTATATTTTACTAAACCTGTTAGTCTTAATTACTTAATGTACAGTATGTTTAAATTAATCTGTTATGAAACATGCTGTGACAGCCATTGTGTAATTGAATATATTTGAACAAATAGCTTAGAAATGTTATTATTTATAAGTTAATTTAAAAACTGCATTATGTGCAATTGTAGGATTGTTTTAAGTTGAGTGTGATCATTTATCTTAAAAAATAATAGTAATTAAATTAAGTTTGGGTTAAGTTGTTAGGGTAATGGTAACTCTAATGTAAACGGGCTCCTATAGTTTAAGCAGAAGCTGAGGTAGATTTTTTATCACTCAGAAAATTTAAATTATAATGAATGTCTTAAAGAAAGAGCAACTTTTCAGTAAACCATTTAAAAACAAAACAAAAACACAGTTAGTTTTTCCCCTGCTGTACCGAACCGTGACATCAAAACTGAGGTACGTACTGAACTGTCATATTTGTGTACCATTACACCCCTAATATATATAAATAATGTAACTTTTTTATACTTTGATTTTGGACTGAGAACTTATGTAAACAATTTCACTAATGGAATGCTTTTTCCTTTCAACGGTGCACTGTAAATAAACATCACCTTGCACTTATGTGCTTCTACGGGCTGAGCCATCATTTCTTTTTTTTATTGGCCTTTAAACGTCTCCCAGTAGGTCTGCAAGGATCCCGTAAAAGAGCGCTGAAAGGAAAAAGGCCTGGCTTGCGCTCCCAACCAAAGGCTGCTTTTAAAGAGGAGGTGGCCTGGGACACACTGGGAACGTCTTCTGAGGAAGAGGAGGAGTCATCAGTGGAGCTTCCAAGGGCCCTGAGGGAGACAGGCCCATCTCAATCCAGTGGAGCTACCCCATCAGCTTCCAGTGAAGGGATGGTGAGCTTTATGAAAGAGTTTCTCAGTGCGCAGAGGCTAAGGAGGCAGAGATATATTTTGGAACTCCGTGGGTTAAAAGAATCGATTCTGCAGATGGTCCGGCCTGCACCACTGACCCCGAGTGATCCCGGGAGCTTGCAGATGGATCTTCCAAGGATGCCCACAGACAATGCCCGGATCTGACCTTCCGACTCACCCAGAGCTTCCAGTCAGCGGAGCTCACCAACTCGTTGAACGGAGATGCTGATGCCAGTTCTACAGCAGGAGAACGACATCGAGAACTACCTTTGGCAGTTTGAGCGGCTTGCAACTTGGCGATGACTAAGAGAGGAATGGAGCAGTCGGTTGGTACCATTGTTGACTGGATAAGCACAGGAGGCATTGCTTGCCATGGATGAGAATCAAGCAGATGACTATGACAACCTGAAAGATTCACTTCCGCAGAAATTCAATATTTCCCCAGAGACTTACTGCCAACGGGCAGCAACAGTACCAGAGGGGGAGTCTCTAACAGAAACATATAATCATCTGCGGAATCTCTACCAGTGCTGGGTGAGACCAGATCTGCATACCAAAGAGGAGGTCAGAGAGCTCATTATCTTGGAACAGTTACTTCGAGTGCTCCCCTATGACAGTCGTACCTGGGTTAAGGATCATGTGCCTACATCAGGTCTTGCTGCAGCAAAGTTGGCCCAGCAGTACATGAACGCTCACCAAACTGGTCCTCGCTCTCAACCACCCAGAGGTCAAGCATGTTACACCCAACATACTGGTGGAAGTGGGTCTGAACTCAGTCACCAATCTCGAGAATTTAAGAGAGTACACAAGTGCTCAAAGCTGTCACTAGTCAAAAACATATTTGCTTTTCGTGTCAGCAGTCGGGGAACAAGGCTTCATTGTGCTCAGTAAGATTTTGGAGATTACTGTGAATGGACAGCCTGTGAAATCATTACTGGACACGGGTAGTTCACTGTCTATAATCAAGTCTTGTCATGTCTCAAATGTTAACTATGCTACTATCACTGCAGTACAATGTGTACATGGGGAAGTAAAGAGGTATCCTCGAGCAGAAGTGTTGGTTGGTGTGCAGGAACAGGTGTACCTGCTAAATGTTGCAGTAGTTGACAACTTACCCACTGACATGATTTTGGGAAGGGACATGCTGGGGCTAAGTGATCTGATTAATATTACTGTGAACACTGACCCTGATGTTAATGTGAACGTTGAAACTGATTTTGATACTGATGTTAATGTCAAGTCAAGTCACCTTTATTTGTGAAGCGCTTTATATAATGCTGATTGAGTCAAGCAGCTTTACAGTGTCAAACAGGAAAATATTTTGTCAATAATGCAAGACAATAACAAAGAGTCATTTTACTAACTAAATTCAGTTCATTGATGATTCAGTGATATCATCATCCAGTTCAGCTCTCTTCCAGTAGTGTCTGTGCAATTAGTCAGTCAAGCGTCTCCAACTAAGCAAGCCAAAGTCGACAGTGACAAGGAACCACAACTCCATCGGTGACAGGAATGGAGAAAAAATCTTGGGAGAAACCAGACTCAGTCGGGGCCAGTTCTCCTCTGGCCAGATGAAACCAGCATGGCGTGCTTTAATGTGACTACTGAAGAGACTGAAATATTATTTCCTGATTTGACAAGGGCCCAAACTAAGGCAGGTCAACAGCCTTTGCCAGACTTTGACAATAGACTGTGGCAGGGCGGGACCAAAGGCCTTAGAAAGACATGCTGACAGTGGCGCCTGATAAAGTACATGGATACTCGAGTTCCTAAACCTTCCATGGAGGGTCTTGAGGGTAATGGCTCACAGGTCGCAGGAAACATTGGTGAACTGCAACAGGAAGATGAAACTTTAAAACTATGCTAAAGTTGGTTGTAAAAGGGAGTCTACTGTGTGTTATGAACAGTGCGTTGTGGAAAATGATGTGATGTATGTGCAAACTGGTGATGTCTTACGTTTGGTTGTTCCCATGTCTTGTTGCCCCCTAGTGTTGCATCTTGCACATACAGTTCCATGGGCAAGATATCTGGCCCAACACAAAACATATTCATACATTAGCTCACAATTTCACTGGCCAACCATGTACACTGATGTTCAGACATATTGCACCACATGTTCCACTTGCCAAAAAAACAGTACTGTGCATCAGTGGGGCAAAGCACCTCTACATTCGCTGCCCATCAGATCCACCCCCTTTCGCCGCATTGCCATGGACATTGTGGGGCCACTTGAGAAGAGCAGTGCGGGACATCCATACATCTTGGTCATCTGTGACTATGTAACAAGATACCCAGAAGCCTTCCCATTTCGTACTATCATGACGCCAAAAGTCCCGCCTGATGAAGAAGCTCCACCAACAGGGCGGTGAGAACCAGTCCCTACCACCCTCAAACTGATGGACTGGTAGAGAGGTTTAACCAGACACTGAAGACCATGCTGTGGAAGTTCATTGCAGACACAGGACGTGACTGAGACAAGTGGCTACCCTTTGTCTTGTTTGCATACAGGGAAGTACCTCAAGCCTCAACCGGTTTCTCCCCCTTTGAGCTCCTGTATGGGTGGCAAGTTCAAGGCCCATTGGACCTGCTTAAGAAAGCTTGGATGGCGCTGGCAGCTAATACAGAGGAGCATTGTTATGTTCATCTTGGAGATGAGAGACCGGCTCAAGCGCTACAGAGAGCAAGTGAGGTTAAAATCTACAGCAGGCACAAGCAGCACAGAAAAGATGGTACGATCAACAGGCAAGACTTCGTCAGTTGCAGCCAGGGCAGAAGGTGTTTTTACTGTTAGCCACCTCCACGAATAAAATGTTGGCCAAGTGGCAAGGACCATGCACTGTGGTAAGAAAGATGGGACCAGTGACCTATACGATACACCATCCTGATAAGAGGAAATCTCACCAAACGTATCATATAAATCTTCTGAAAGAATGGAAAGAAGCACCCATTGAAACCACAGACACCCTGCATCAGTGAAATTGGACCATCTGAATGAACCCCAAAGGGCTGAGATGCAAGACCTCCTGGACCGTTTTCCATCGCTGTTCAGTCAGAGACCTGGGTGGACAGAACTGGTACACCACACCATCCACCTTACAGATACAACCCCCTCACGACAGCGGCCTTACCAAATACCTGAAAAACTTGTCAAGCCTTGAAGGAGGAAATTGAGATGATGAAGCAGCTGGGAGTAATTGAACCCTCCAACAGTGAATGGAGTAGCCCCCTTGTCATCGTCCCGAAAAAGGGGGGCTACGTTTTTTTTTTTTGGACTGGGCACTTACTATGTAAATAATTTCACTACTGGATTGCCTTTTCAATGGCGCACTGTAAATAAACATCACCTTGCACTTACATGCTTCTACAGGCGCCATCGTTTCTTTCTGATTTATTGGACTTTAAAAATCTCTCCAAGGACCTAATGCATCACAGTCTGCCATCTGACCTATGGCAGAAACTAGGGATCGATATAGTCAGGCTGTTTGAGAGTGGACCTTCTGACTGCCGTTTTGCCATCTTCCAAGTGGATTACCACAGTAAGTGGACTGAGGTGGTGTTTGCACCAAATGTCACTCCATATGTGGTCACATCCTTCCTTCCATCCAGTCTCCAGTCTTCAGTAGTGAGGGAAATCCCCAGTGTGTCGTAACTGACAACAGCCCTCAGTTTCTCTCCAGTGTGTTTGCAGCTTTCTTGAAAGAGAGGGGAATAAGTCATCTTTGGTGTGTACTACCCTCAGTGCAGAACATATCATGTACTCAATAAAGAGCCTAAAGGGATTTACTTGTCCATTTACTGAGTACTAGAGAATACAACAACAATCACTTCCAATCAGAGGATAGTCAATGCACACCTACATGAAACAAGATTTTGAGATATCAGGGTGGTAACTACAATCGTTTTAAAGTAAGGGGAAAGCCAAAGACCATTTATTTACTTGTGTTACAATGTGGGTAAAACATATTATCCTCATTCATTTTGTTATTTGTCACTGTAGTGTTTTATTGTATCACCTGTTTGAGTCACAAATTAAACATCCATATTAAAGTAAGGGGAAAATCAAAAAAAAAAAGATTGTATTTGTGTTAAAATGCCGGTATACATCAGTCTTATTCGTTTGGAAAATATTTATATTTAATATACAGTAAGCTACTTTGTCATTGTAGTATTGCTAATGTTGCTTTTCCATTAAGATGTTGCTTCTTTCCATTAAGAGCAGGCACGTGCAGAGGGGGGTGCCGTGGGTGCTTGAGCAACTGCCCCATTTCCCCTTGATGCCCAAAGTGCCCGTTTGTCAAGGCAATTATTTAATTTTTTGTTTTGTAATTAAACGCCCTTTTGTGAAGGCCTGCCCAATCTAACTATTAGTAAAATGAATGAATAATAATTTAGCCGTAAATAAAATTATCCACATCATGACCTTCCACCTGACGATCTCATCCAGGATGATCCATCACGTTCACACACCTTTAGTAATTTAGCGCACTACAAGATGCCTTCAATAACATCCGAAGCTGCCGGTAAGTGGAGTTCTCAACGAAGCGGTGTGCTTATTATTAAATTATTATTATTTTACAAGAACAACGTGAAAAGAGCATGCACAGCTGTTGTTTATATTGCTGTGTAGCCTGTGGAAGTAAGGTTAGCTGCAGCAAGGGGCTATAATATTTTTGTTCAATATTTTCCTAATGACAATTTTATGATCAGTTTATAAAGGCTACTACAAACACCTTTTCCCCATTTTTATCACAGAGTAAGGCAGGAAATATATTTTATAGTTTCTATACTAATTGATATGTTAATCAGTATTATTCATATAGTTTCTTTATTTATTACATGGAGATAACTTGAAAAACATACATAAACCATATATTTTCGTGTTTACCGTCTTCACGTTTTATCAGTGAAAACGTTTCTGCTTTTTATTCAGCACAGCTACAGCAATAGCCAGATGTTTTTGTACATATAAGGGATTTCCTGCACTTCGTAAGTTATTACTTCTGTGAGTCTGTTTGGGACTTTCTGAGCGCGAGCGTCCTCCGGCTTCGAGTATGAATGAAACACACACTGCATGAGAGTGTTCAGTGCTCCTGATGTTCACATCTCCTCATTTTGGATATGAATAAAATGTCAGGTCCGACTATCGATACTGTCTCTTTGAATTTAAATCTAGATTTAAATCTAGAAACCTCTACGTGAACACACCTGCCCGAATAAAGTGCGGGGGGCAAATGTACATTTTATTAAAATTAAAGAATTTTTTGATAACGTTGTTCTACACAAAGCAATATAAACAAAGGTGCCTGTTCTCTTTCGTTCTTGCTGTTTGATTGGGAAAAGTTTAAAGGGCGTCGAGGGGTCTTGTCTTTATGTTATCTGACTAAAAACTATTATTACAGTATTTATTTAAAAAAACATAGAGTGCCTTAAAAATAATTATCACAACACCGATAAAACAGGCTTATAGTGATTTTCTCATCCTCCGATTTATACTTATCAATACTGTTTTTATTATCATTATCATTCAAAAAATGTATATACTCAGAACAGGATTAGAATAGAATTCTATTTTAAATAAGAATCAACATTTTCTAACAGGCAAAACACATACCCTGTAAATCCAATAATAATACATAATCATACAATATATATGCAGTTTATAATGACAGAGAAGTAGAGGGGCAAAGAAAAAAATTATTTGACTTTTAACTTAAAATAATATTTTCTGTTCTTTGTTTCTTTTTCAAAACTGTGTAATGGCATTTGATGCTGTATCAATACAGAAGCATCCATTTCGATAGCAATTATTTAAACTATTAAGAAAACATACTTATTCAGAAGTGCCAGATTGTTATAGCAAAGTCAGAATTACCTCCTCTTTTAGGTTCACGAAACGGTCGTCCATAAATTAATTTCTGTTCTGTTGTAAGTGATCTTAAAGCTTCCTAAATGCATCTACTTTCGGAAGGCCCAATAAAGTGCTTTTGCTTTCGCACAGAAACAAACAGCGTCTCCCTGACATGACTGCTTCAACACTAACTGCGGTTACTAAAACCACGCCTTCTTTCTTTGCATCAACATTTGGGCGGCATTATGCAAATATTCCACATAGTGAGGTAGATATGTGGGGGGTGTTAGAACGAGCCGTTTTAGGAAGGGCGTGGCAGATTCTTAACTTTGATAAAGAATATCTCTTGGTTTTGAGACTTTAGTCTTTGCAACTTCAGGGATCTTATCTATGCACAATCAGCTTGTAACACTCCAAAGAGAAAGGACAAATTAATATCTTATTCTCTTTTCAGGTGGTTGTTCACGGAGGTGATGTGTATGTGTTATGCCTTCTGTGGAGTTTTGTTTGGTATCTGCAGCCTCAGTAACCTGACCGTACTGTCCTGTGTGTGCTGGCTTAAAGTCTGCTACCCCAACTATGGTAAGACCTGTCTTAGTTTGTACACAATCAAGCAGAAAATTGGGTAACACTTTATTTAAAGGATCAAATCTCACTATTAACTAGTTGCTTATTAGCATGCATATTGGGTGTTTCTTAGTACTTATAAAGCACGTATAAATGTCTTATTCTGCATGATCATATTTTAGATCTCTTAATCCGACCCCACACCTAAATTTGACAACTACCTTACTAACAATTAATAAGCATCAAATTAGGCGTCAAAAAAAAAAAAAAAACAATCTAAAGTGTTACAGAAAATTATGTTAAAATTTGTATCAAATGCATCTCCTGTCACCACTTATGATCAGATTTCATGGAGGGGATCATGTTAATGTATTTATTTACATACCTGTGGAATAAGTTGGGATGATGTACAATCATCCAGTCAAGAAATCAGGTGTAAGTCTAAATTACTGACACTCAAAACTTGGTACACTTGGTACAGTTACCATCTGATGATACTTGACAAGTGTCATACATTTTCATGAATGCACATGAGTGCACAACTTGCCACAAAAGCAACTGTATACACAGCATCTATTATTTCATATTTGCTGTTTTTGTCATGTTCTCCACACATGTGTGCCAGTTGTGACTATATTATTCATTTACGTCTACTATATGCTCTCTTAAAAACACACACACACACAATTAGACAATTAACTGCAAATGACCACATGAATAAAGCAGACGTCAAGCCTTTACATGCTGTTGTTTTGATGAAATCCAAAGTAGAAAAATCTGTTGTTTTGGTGAAGGACACATGGATACAATGCTCACTGTGTGCTTATATAACAAACAAAATGAAATAGATTTTTTAATAAAGGATTTTAGCTAGGAAATATTTATTAGCAGGCCTAGAAATATTATAACTAGCATTATCTGTCAGGGTCTGAAACTGTTATTAATTAATCTCCAAATTATAAACTGTGGAGCCAGTCTTTTACTTAATACCTCAGTGTTTTGCTGTCTTTATTTTTTTGTTTTTACTTTAATAGTTGATTAGTTATTATAATTATTAGTTTTATCATCATCTTGTTGGGCTCTGTTGTACATTTGACTTTTTTTCTTAGTTATTCAGGTTTGTGTTTAATAAGTGGTGTTGCTGATGAATGAGGCTGGAGGTTTATTTAAGGCTATGAGACCTTTGTGGGTTTCATGGACTATCTAGGAGTGCGTTCATTCGTTCTTGATGAGTGTCTTTGGTCAGAATCAGCCTAATGTACCTGTAGCTCGACTGTTGCTAGCATTGCTTTCGCATGGTGCTAGGTTTGATTAGCAGGATGTGCGCATAGTGTACTTATGTAAGCCAGGGCCACCACTCATGCCTTTAAAAAATAGAGCAACAAATGTAGTTTAAGGATTCATTCAGTTCAATTAATTCAGTGCTTGAGGGGAAATTTAGAGTATATGCAGCGTATGCATTGTATTCATCTGAGTTACGTACACTAGAAAGTAGATAAACAGCTGTAAAATGTAGAATATAATGTAGACATTTGGAATAAAATACAATTATTACATACTGTTTTCATAATGTTTTTGGAGGCTCTGCCTTCTTTGCCTGCACTGATGGACTGCCAATGTCACACTGCAGGAGTTTGATCGGTTCGAGTGGATAGGAGTTGCTGCAGATGAAAGTTTCAGTAGGACGCCAATGGAAAGTAATTCGTTTAGGTTTTTGTGTGAGAGTCAGGTTAGTAATTGTGTTGAAAATGTCAAAGCCAGTCTAGTTCCTTACAAGGATGAAAACAACGTGTCCAGTGCTTCAGACAAAGAAACAAGACAGCTCAAGAGAAGGACAGCTATAAAAGGAGATGGAAAAAGTCAAAGAATGACAGAAAGAAACTGCTTTATAACTTGAAAGACTTGATAAACAGAAGACCTATATAACCTTTACACCTATAACAACAAAAGGTCGTTACATAACATGACTATGTGATGGAGATGGGGGCTCACGGTCACAATATTTTCATTGAATATTTTTCAAGGTGGGTTTGAAAGTTTTTCATAATTTCCTTACAGACACAAACCTTAAAGCAAGTGACTCAAACTGGGGACCATATAGCAAACAGATACCAGTTAAATTTGCTATTCATATAACATGTGTGATCAAAAGTGTGTGTTCTTAGATTTTATACAAAAAAACTGATCCAATCAGAATTAGGAGTAAGTATCTGTATTGATGTGTCAGTAAGTGGCATCAACATTTGTGGTCTTACAGGCCAATTGGAATTAAAATTGAAAACCTGGTTACACCCAGGCAACCATTGCTTTGTGTTTGAAGTTTTTAATGGTTTGACTCTTAGATTAATCAAGGATATGAGGGGAGAAAAGAGGGAGGAATGTGCATTTGGGTGAGAAGTGGCTCAATTTCTGCAACGCAGGAGCTCAGACATTGGCATCAACACATAATCAATATCATTCACTGTAACCCAGTTCACCAAATAATGGATGAATTGCTTTCTCTTGCAATTTCAAAGAGAGAGAGGGAGAAAAGCTACTGTGATAAAGAGCTGTCACACACCTTTTATCTAACAGGCCTCATGAACAATATGTATGAAAGCTGAATTTGTTTATTTCTATTTTTCACATGTTATTGATGGAGATTGGTGTGAGATAACAAAACAATATGGAAAAGAGAGTGAAGTAGCATTGCTGGCATGTGCACCATCTCAAAGTTTGTCAGATCAAACGCACCAGCTGCTATCTCTGACAACGTCTGTTAATTAAAAAAGTAGTTCACCATAATATGAAAATCTGATATATTTATTCATTCTAATGTTGTGTATCATGCCAAAAAAAAAAAAAAAAAAAAAAAAATATATCATTAATATATATGCAAAAAAAATAGTTAATTTGTTCTTCACACAAATCTACTATGTGCATGGACTACCTTCGAAAAATTTGGATAGCTATTTTTGAACAGAGCAGCATTAAGATAATTTAGACGAGATCTATACAATTTCGTGTGTATTTGGGTGAGCAGTAGCTCAATTTCTGCTACGCAGCAGCCTTGAAACTGCCATCCAACCATGACTCGTGCTATTAAATCTAACCCAACCCAACAAATGATTGATGAAGGGCCTTTTTATTTAGATTTCACTGAGCAACATGTCAAGGAGAAACATGCAGCTGTGGTAAGATAGCAGTCTTAGACTTTTAACTAACTGGCATCAGAACTTAGTTTAGTACTCACATGCTATATGACAGCCGCTTTCTGTGCTCTTGCTTCAGATGTGTGCACTCAGAAAAACTTATATCTGAAGTTTAAACTCATATAGTTTAAAACACATGATTTCAGCGTGATAAACATGATAATCAGAACCAAAATAGATGTTTTTAGCAGATAGGAGCTGTAATGGAGCAGCTCTATTCTGGAAAAGGGGGCGGGGAGCAGCAGCTCATTAGCATTTAAAGGCACAGGCCCGAAAAACAGCGTGTTTCTGCTTCCACTCAAAATAGGCATTTTCAAAATGATAAAATAAATGATCTGTGGAGTATTTTGAGCTGAAATTTCACAGACACACTATGGGGACACCAGAGACTTATATTACATATTGTAAAAAGGGGCATAATATGTCTCCTTTAAAAATAAAACAAACAAAAGCATCTTAAAAATACAAACGTAAAGTATAGTAATATAATAAGGTAATAATAATTAATAATAATAATAATTAATAATTTGTTACATTTATATAGCACTTTTCTAGGCACTCAAAGCGCTTTACATTGTGAGGGGGTATCTCCTCATCCACCACCAGTGTGCAGCATCCACCTGGATGATGCGAAGGCAGCCATAGTGCAACAGAACGCCCACCACACACCACACACAACACACACAACCCAACACCCACCACACACCAGCTTTATTGGTGGAGAGGAGACAGAGTGATGCCAATCAGTAGATATGGGGATGATTAGGAGGCCATGATGGTCAGAGGGCAATGGGTAAATTTGGCCAGGATGCCGAGGTCACTCCTCTACTCTTTTCGATAGACATCCTGGGATTTTTAATGACCACAGAGAGTCAGGACCTCAGTTTAACGTCTCATCTGTAGGACGGTGCTTGCTGACAGTATAGTGTCCCCGTTATTACACTGGGGCGTTATCTGTTAGGTTTATGGTAACAACACAGGCGCAGTGGAGCACCCCCTGCTGGCCTCATTAACACCTCTTCCAGCAGCAACCTAGTTTTTCCCAGGAGGTCTCCCATCCAGGTATTGACCAGCTCAACCCTGCTTAGCTTTAGTGGGTAACCAGTCTTGGGCTGCAGGGTGATATGGCTACCGGCACTTTTTATAATTAAAAACTACTCTACACAGCATGTTACATGGTTTAGCATTTTATGTGGTTATATGGTGTGTGTTGGAGAAGGAGACACTCTAACTTTATTGCATTTCAGTATGCTGGTGATCATAAAGAAAGACGTGTGACAGGCAGGACTACATGGTCTGAAACACTGCAACTGTGAAAAGTGTCACAGTGTGAAACAGGCATAAGAAATCTCTGCCAAATAAATAAATCAGTACATGTCAAAACAAAGTGATAAAGCTAGTATTCTTGCTATTTTTAATTAAGCCTACTTTGTATTATTTATATATTTTGATTTTAAAATACACAATAATTACCAAAAATAGCAGGAAAACTCCTACTGTACATTGTGGCCAATTTAAAATACATAAAAAAAATTTTTTTTTTTTTTACATATCATGGAACTCGTTCCAACAACTGCTCAGCCCTTTTTTTTCATGTTCAGAAAGCTCCAGTCAGATGGCCCTCTATGGAATCTATTTCTGGTTTGTACCTTCAAACTCTAAAAGAGCAGCAATAATCCAATCCCACAAAATGAAAATGAAGTGAAGATCTCTAAATACAGAGACAGCAAAAAAAATATTATATTACATGCTGGAATCCCATGGAGAGTCAAGCAAGTGTTGTGCACAGACTCAACCTCTTACTTAAGAAATATAGTTCTGGCTCTGCAATCTGACTGAATGAGCCATGTGTGAAGTTATACACAGAACATTGTGCCTGCATATCCATTGAATTAAGTTATATTAGGTTGCTTGGCTGTCAGAAAAAAAATGTGCAAAAATCGCATTTTAAGGTGTACAACAGCTTGTAAACATATATAATTTATTGTATAAGTACCGTAGAGGAATGTTTCTCAACTCTCGTTTTTGGAACGCACCTCCCACAATGTTTTAGATCAGGGTGCCCAATCCTGTTCCTGGACATCTTCCTACCTGCAGAGTTCAGTTCCAGCCCTGATCAAACACTTGTCTGTAATGATCAAGTGCTCCTGAAGATATTTAAATAGGTTCAGGTGTGTTTGATCAAGATTGGAGCTGAACTTTACAGGAAGGCAGATCTCCAGGAACAGGACCGGGCACCCCTGTTTTAAGCTGCGTCCCAATTCATAGGCTACGTCCTTCGAAGTGCACATTTGAAGACCGATTGCGTCATGGCAGAGCAACGGAGGCTGTCCCAATTCAAAGACCACGTCCTACGAAGGCTGCATTTGAAGGCCGATTGCATCACGGCGGCGCAACGAAGACTGTCCCAATTCACGATGCATCCTCCGAAGGCTGCATTCGAAGGCCGATTGCGTCAACGCAGCCCGACGAAGGCTGCCACTATTCGAATGCAACTTCAAATGCGCCCTCAGTTTCCCAGGAAAATATGAAATATGAGTTACTTTATTAGTGCGCCGGTGACGACAGGACTTTTATTCAAACAAAAATAGCGAATGACAGTTCTGTGGCGGTCGACGAATACATGTATAAGTGTAAGTATTGTGTTTTAATTTACTGAAATAGCTAGTGAAACAAATGTTAAAAGTCAGGGGCCTTAAAAAATCCGAACTTAAACTAACAATACCACTGCACAGATTCATTTGTTAGGTGGTCTGAGGCAAACGGCTAGTTAAGTAATATTTCCACAAGGCCTCTTGTTTCACACATTAGCCTTACCATATAAAGACCCACATAAGAAGTAGGCCTATGTGGCTACTTAATAAGTAGACAAGTCTTTCACTGGTATTTTTATTTTTAGTTTTATTTGATTTATTGCTTTTATTTTATTATATTATATTTGTAGTGCTGTCCTGCAAATTTGTCCACAAATGTTTTAGGCAAAATTGATGCTCCAGAAATAATTCTGAAGTATTTTGATGCAAAAGTCCTGTGTCCTATGTTCTAAACCTTAAGATTGCAGCCTTGTATAATAGTATTTATTTCATTTTTCTTTCTTTTAGGACCAGTTCTGGAGAAGATGGTGCTGATGGGGCAACTTAAAAAATGATATTGATGTAGATGTTTTTACTTTTGTAATTTAAGTTATTTGTAAATGAAGCAAAGGCATTTATGAGCATTGTTTTCGTTGAAAATTGTAAATAAAAGACAATAAGTAGTTCTGGAAATTGTTAATTTTTGCAAAAGAAGTTAGAATTTGTAAATGACAGAAATTCTTCTATACATTTTTTTTTGCCTCTGAATAACATTTGCAAAAGAAAATAAATTGTTCTATACTAAAAGTGCATTTTACAACTAATTACAAAATAACTTCAATTCAAAACTTCAACTTCAATAAATTTAATTAACAATACATAAAACAGATTGGAAAAAGAAAAAAAAAATCATTTTTATGTACGCTTTCATTCAGCTGAGCAGTGAGACCCTGGTGGTGCTGCTGGACCTGGACGAGCTGCCATAGAGAGCCTGGAGCGGCCTCTGCCAGTGGGACATCATCTGGTATAGTCTCCAGAGTGTTTGAGTGCATATTTCCACTGTCCAGCACTGGGACATTCAGGTTTATCCTGCAATACAGGGGTCGGGTCTGATTTAAGGAAATGAGGAAAGCACTAATTGTGTAGAGCTATTACAAAGTAATTGGTGGAAGAAATAGTAAGAAGTAAGAAGTTACTTTATTAAAGTACTTTCAGTATAACTACTAATAGTGCATTGAGGGGAAAAAAATGCATGCATTTAAAACCTTAAGTAAAAGTATTATCCTTTATACTGTAATGTACTTAAGGTATGAATGAAAAATAATGTAATAATGACATCTTTTCTCGTTAAAACGACATCTTTTCTCATTAAAACGACATCTTTTCTCGTAATAACGAGATGTTTTCTCGTTAAAACAACATATTTTCTCGTTAAAACGACATATTTTCTCGTAATAACGAGATGTTTTCTCGTAATAACGAGATGTTTTCTCATTAAAACGACATATTTTCTCGTAATAAAGAGATGTTTTCTCGTTAAAACGACATCTTGTCTCATTAAAACGACATCTTTTCTCATAATAACAACATCTTTTCTCGTTAAAACGACATATTTTCTCATAATAACGACATCTTTTCTCGTTAAAACGACATCTTTACTCATTACAACGGCATACTTTCTCGTAATAACGACATCTTTTCTCGTTAAAACGACATCTTTTCTCGTTAAAACGACATATTTTCTCGTATTAACGAGATGTTTTCTCGTTAAAACGACATCTTTTCTCATAATAATGAGATGTTTTCTCGTTAAAACGACATCATTTCTCGTAATAACGACATTTTTTCTCGTAATAACGAGATGTTTTCTTGTTAAAACGACATCTTTTCTTGTAATAACGAAATGTTTTCTCGTTAAAAAATCCTTTTTCTCGTAATAACGAAATCTTTCTTTTCTCGTTAAAACAACATCTTTCTCGTTTCAAACTCATTGTTCTCGTATATTAATTAGGCCATTCCACATTATTTAACCTCGTTTACAATATACCACAACATCACAAAGCTCATCAGTCAAATGTGACAGTTTCTATAATAATATTGTCATGAACATTTACAAACTGCTCTTTTTTAAACACTTTGATCTGTAGTCACTTTTAGCGCTTTTCCGCGCGTGGTATGACTAGGCTCGGCAGGGCTCAGTACGGCACGGTTCGGCTCGCATTCACATGTCGTTATAGTTGCGCCGCCTTTACTGCCACGACTCCTGAAAAACTATTTCATTCCACGTCGCCCCATCAAGCTCCGTTGGATCCGCTCCTCTACTATCAATGAGAGGAACGTCTGTTCTTCCGCAACAGACAACACAACTTTTTGGTTGTTAAAAAAAAGTTGCGCTCGTTCAAAACAGTTGCGTTCGATCCTTCGCTGGATGTGCTGATTTAAATCTAGCGGTTCTTTTGTGTTTGTGTCGCAAGTGCAGTGACACAGGTAGAGACGATTGTCTCCGGCCAATCCGTGATCAACAGAGTTTACACATAACGTTTTGGTAACGGTACGGTTCACTTGGAACCCCAGCCGAGGTGGTACTAAAAAAAGTACCAAGTACCAGGTACTGTACACAGTGGAAAACCCCCAAAAAGTGAACCGTACCGAGCTGTACCGTGCCGTACCATGCAATGGAAAAAAAAGTGCCATTTGATGGTTTGAATTGTAAACACGATGAGAAGCTGATTTAAAGGCACAATATGTAAGAAATTTTGTAATAAAATATCCAAAAACCACTTACACAGGGTTATATATTTCATGAAGTTGTGTACTTACGTTATCTCAAAAGTTCCCAAGTATTTGTAAATCCAGAGAAATTCCACTTTTAAATAATGGCTCATCCCGGTTTATTGTCGCCTATCAGTTACGTAATAACCATGCTATCGGTTTCTGCTTTTAGAAACTATGGCAACATACGTTGACAAAAATGCTGCTGTACAGTTCAACTAAATCTATTACAGCTGTAGCAAATAAAATGAAAAATTAATGAAAAGTGTGACGGCAGAAAATTTGATCTGCTCAATTGCCCATGAGATTCTTTTTACGATCAGAGGAGTTCAGATGAGTCATCGCTCAAACACTGTGCGTGCGCTTGCTGACTGAATTTTGCTCTCTCGCGAATTCTCTCATCATAAATATCAAAATCAAGAAGTACAGTATGTGTAGTAGGAGAAGATGCAGTCATCAAACAGTGTATAGACAGCTTTACTGATTATAAGGGGAGTGTTTTTTTAAAGTGCATAAACTCTAGAAACTGCTAGACTGAAGTCAGTTACTGTTCCTTGACGATGTAAATGTTCTTCGCTCGCTTTCTCTGTATGATTTACTCGCTGCTTGAATAATTTTGGAAGGTACAGGTAATAAAAAAAAAGTAATTCATTACATCCGTGAACATGATTCGGACATCTCTGGATGGTGAAAACGGCATCTCCCATAGTTCCACTCTCCTTCATAGCATCAACAAGCTTCGCCTTCGTTATTATCGTATATAACCAGGGAGCCATGGTGGAGCAGGCAGAACAGGCAGACTATGATTCATGAACGCTCCTTTTGGCCGGGAAGGACAGACAGAGAGTTCCTGAACGGCAACATGGCAGTGACAGGACAGACGTGGTTAAGAAACAGCCTCCATGGCCGTGACAGGGCCAGACTCCGGCGAGTTCATGAAGGCCTCCTTGGCCGTAGCAGGAAGACAGGCGTTCGGGACGGGATACTTTGGCCGTAGCGGACAGGCAGTGAGTTCGTTGAACGGACCTCCCGGTGCTATGCAGAGCACGGATCGGTGAGTTCCCTGAAACGACTCCGTGCCGTGGCAAGACAGTCTGTGAGTTCATGAATGGCCTCTGTGGCCGTGACAGGGCAGGCATTGAGTTCGGAAGCCGACGCTCACACATTCAGGAGGGTTATGCAGTGGATGCTACAATTCTGGAGGCACAGGGAAAGCCCTTGGAGCAGCCTCGTGGTTAGGAGCGGGCACTCTGAGAGAGAATCATAGGCAGAGAGGCCACTGGGGCAGATTATGGACAGGAAGGCCTCAGGAGCAGACTCAAGGGCAGGAGAGGCCTCAGAAGCAGACGCGGGACAGAAGAGGCCTCAGAAGCAGACTCGTGGACAGGGGAGAGGACTCTGGAGCGCAGTTGTGAGCCACACGCTTTTAAAATGGCGACGGACATCTACAGTAAGGGCAACAGAGTGGGCGATTACCTCTAAGATGGCGGGGCCTTGAGAGTGCGTACGCTCACGGGATGCCTGCAGCCTCAGCCGCCGAGGAACTCGGCGTGGCGGGGCCCTGTCGTGACGCAGAACTCTGGAAGATCCGTTTGAGACGTGATGAGGACTCTAGTTAAGGCGGCATTTTGTTGAAGAGATTCATGTGTGCGGCCATTTGCGATGAAGCTCTTGAATGGTGGGCCATGTTGTAAAGAATCTCTGATGTGCCGCATCGACGGAGCAAGCTTGCTTGACAGACGTGTCGGAAGAAGGCCCTGGGGTAGCAGACTGACGTAGCAGACTCTGCTTGGCAGGCATGAAGTGAACAGGCTTTGGGGAAGTGGTATGTTCCTCCATGACACCCACAGTGAAAGCAGATCCACTCAACCACAGAACAAAGTCTATGTATTGTTCAAGTGACCAGTGTGGGGTATTGCGTGGCATTAAACTTGATACATTTTTGTCCAAACCATAGCGGAAAATGTCCTTAAGGAATGTTTCATTAAAATCTACCTGGTAGTAAAGCTCACAGAACTCAGCCACGTAATCCTCTATGGATAGGTCTCCCTGTCGGAGATGAACTAGGCAATCTGCTGGGTTCATTTTAGTGGCTGTGTATTCTGTAACGAATCATCCACTGAAAGCGAGCGTAAGTGAGAACCCAAGTGCAGTTTATTTACAAGTCATCCAAACATAATCCGAGACTTGACTTGAACAGAAAAGATAACTACCTCACTGAACTGAAATTGTGGACTACTAATTGTACATGCTTATATTAACCATTGTAGAATACTTTTTTTTGTAAAGTTCCAATGAGATTTGTTTTATATATATATATATATAGTATGGTGGATTTTAAACAAACAGGCCTAAAGTGATTATAACCTTACTCGTTCACTCATTGATGCGAGTGAGTTTAGCTCTATACCCAAACCCTTTGCACTACTGGAGAGATAATATTTTCCTACAGGCTCTGAGCTTCAGTCGCCCTCTTTTACGGTAAGTTACTGAGGCTCTGACTCGTTTTTTCACATATTGTGATGCTGTTGAGCTGAAACTATAGTATCATATTTAGTCCTACTTTTTGCTTCTAATGAAAAAACGGGAGATGGATGTTTAGCAATTAGAAATTTAAATTTCACCAACTACTACATTCATTGCAGGCTGTGATACTATGAAATAAGAGAAGTGATTAATAGAGTTGAATGCATTTTGCAATGTACTATGAAACCTGTAACTCCATTGCATATGTAATCATGCCATTTTTCCCAATGTTATGCTGGCTACACAGACATGAAGTTCAATTTTGAGTTCATTTTGGCTGAGTATCAGTGACAGAGAAAAGTAGAATAAAAGAAATTCACTCCGAATGTACAGTGCCTGTGGTTGCATTTATTTGCCCACACTGTGGTGTTTTTATCGCTAATATTACCCAAGGATTTATGCAAATCACAATCATGGGCAAAAAAAAAAAGTTAGGATGTTACGAACCTCTGACATATTTAATTATCACTTTTAGTATTATCATATTTAAGTATCACTTCACCACTATGATGCATATGGTCTTTATTTTCTCTTTTTAATGCTGAAAGTGTCTTCACTGTGTGGTTGCATACATGCATGATTATAATTATTCCATCAACTTATCATTTGATAAATTACTGCTGCTATCACCTCAATAAAATGTAGATAAATGTATATTTTAAACAAAACACTGTTTGTCACCTGCTTTCCACCAGAGGTAAATTTGGAAGCCCCATTCTGCAAAAAAAAAAAAAAAAAAAAAGTTTACTACATTTAATTAATAATAATAAGTGAGATAGAATGCATTATGCAATGATAATTATTTCAGATAGTATTAGTACAAAATAGTAGCAAATTGTTGTCACATTTACTGCATTTTGGCAGACACTTTTATCCAAAGCAACTTAATGCGTTGCTATACTGCATGTGTATGGAAACACTGTGTATTTATATCTGGCTGTCCTTTCACAGGATCAATTTTATCACTGATGTTACATATATTAATTTTTTTTTAAATGATGTATGCATACACACACACACACACAGGTTTGTTTCTCATGGTTTTGTTTTTATGGTTTATGGGGACTCTCCATAGGGCTAATGGTTTTTATACTGTACAGACCATATATTCTATTGCACTACACCAACCCTACCCCTAAACCTACCCCTCACAGGAGACTTTCTGCATTTTTAGATTTTCAAAAAAACTCATTCTGAATTATTTATAAGCCTTTTGAATTACATGGACACTGAAAATGTCCTCATAAATCACCTTCTCGTTGTAATACCTATGTCATACCCATGTTATTATACAAATTTGTGTCCTCATAAACCACATAAACATGCACACACATACATGCATTTGTTAGTAAATCTGAGACTAATGCAACCCATAGTTGCCAAGGCAAAATTCATTTAGTCTCCATTTAGTTTAACCTAATGTACTAAAATTACCAAAAACACACAAAAATTACTAAAACTGTGTAACAATTTAGAAATGTAGAAAATCTGTGTAACAATTTATTTTAAGATGATATAGTTAAACATGTACTTACTGTAGTAAAAAAAAATTATGCATAAATACAAGCAACCATCCCTAAACCAAACCTTAACTATAACCAAAATTTGCATATGATGTAGAGCATAAATACTATCCCCTGCAGGAACAGTATGATCGTATGCTATTTTGAACATGATCAATCACTCATGCTCTGTTTTGTGTTGGTTCAGGTAATAAATTCTCCTCGTCCCATGCGCGTCTGCTGGTGGTTGGGGTGTGGTGTTACGCTGCAGTGTTTGCAGTAGGTCCACTCTCTGGCTGGGGTCAGTACGGATCAGAGCCTTACGGCACCGCCTGCTGCATCGACTGGCACGCGCCCAGCTACAACACACCTGCCATGATCTACATCATCTTCCTCTTCATCTTCTGTTACATCGTCCCCTGCACCATCATCATCCTCTCCTATACGCTCATCCTGGTGACAGTCCGGGGGGCCCAGCATGCAGTGCAGCAGCATGTCTCTCCTCAGAACAAAATCTCCAATGTGCAGACACTTATCGTCAAGGTAGGAGTTGAAGGAGAATAGATATGCCACAACTTGTTGGAGGTGGTGGTAGTAATACTGATTGCTCACTAGTGTGATTGATTGAATTAATTTATTGTATTTAACTGATTTGATAATTTTCTAAATAACTAAAATGTCAAGTGGAATAATTAATCAGGTAAACGTGATAACGACGATACTTTATTTTGATAGTCCACTTTAGAACTACTACTAACAAAAGCAATATAATTAATAAATATCGTTCTTGTCATTGTATACATAATGTTACACAATGTTAGTGCAACTAACTTTGTTACAGAAAGTTTCATAGCATAATAGACATAGCATTAACATTAACAAAGATTAATAATAAATGCTGTAACAAATGTATTGCTCATGTAAGTTAATGCATTGCCTAACAATAACTAATGAGACCTTATTTGACAACATATTCTCATACTCTAACATATTCTCCTGAAACCATGAATACATATGAGTGCACAGATCATCATTTGTGTTGTTTTTAATCATATTCATGTTTAGTAAAAAAACATTTATTTTTAAATTATGAGTGATGACAGAGATGAAATAATGGAAAGTGTGTCAGAGTTAAACATGTGGACTGTTATGAGTGTTTGGTTTTCATTCTTTGGAACATTTGTAATGTCAATTAATAGAGATTATCAAGGCAAGCAACACTTTCACACCAAGGATGATAACTCTAACGTTACCTATTAGGTTTAATAATTGTTCTTCTCTAAGAACTGCACACCAAACCACAGCTATAACTTTAACAACAAAGATAAGCAATGATGCAGGGGACTGAGTACAATTCTAGCAGTTCCAGTTGTTACCACTAGTGGGTGTATATGCTTATGTTGAGAGGCAATTTAGCTGTTGCAGAAGAACATTCTGTCCTGTTGGATAGTCAGGTCATGCTTGTTGTTCAATCCTGTAAGATAAGGGCAGTTATTAGTAAAGATTACCGATTGCATTCCTCTCTCTTGTGTGGTTTTTTATGCCAAGTTACCACAGATATAACTGGAATCACTTTTAGAATTTTATTTTTTTCCCCAGCTGATAAAAGATAAACATCTAATTAAAATTCACTTGGCTTCAAATAGCTGGAGCATTTAAAGTGGTAGACACCAAAACTGTAGTTAAAAAAAGATGCATTGTTTATTTTTGTGGATTAAAAAGAAGTTGTTCAAATGTGCAAATCATGATTTCCCCACACTGAAACATTTCTTAATTTACATTGCATTTTAAAGTGTTCATGGTTCATTTGCATGCGTCATTTGTATCACATTGTTTAATGTGCATGGACTAGATACAACCATACACTTCTTATTTTATTTATTTAGCAGATGTTTTCCTTGATAGCAATTATCTAACAGAGGAACCAACAATATTAGCAGTGGTGCAGCAACCAGTTTCAATAGTAAAGCTGAAGCGACTAAAGCTTGAACAGAAGAGCAGAGCAGTAGAGATGGACTGATGGGCTGTCTGGCAGGATGACAGTGAGTTCAGTCTTCACTGATCAAATGTGAGAGAGAGCAAGTGCAAATCCTGACAGTGGCAGGTCGCAGCGCCACTTCCGGTGGGTGAGAGAGAGCCAAGTGCAAATCCTGACAGTGGTTGGCAGGTCGCAGGCCACTTAACGGTGGCATCTCCAGTCTTTCTTGCCATTTTTGCTGTTTGCTCGCTAAAACTACACTGTTCTCAGTGGCATGCGGTGGTGTTTTATTTAAATAAAGATGCAAAGTTCCCACAATTGTATTATTATTATTATTATGCATTTTTATGTATCAACTGCCAGAGTTCTTGCCAGGAGTCACAGACAGCTGCCACAGTCTTTCTCGCCGTTTCTGCTGTTTGCTCGGTAAAACTACACTGTTCTCAGTGGCGAGCGATGGTGTTTTAAAATAACAAGGCAAAGGTCCACCACAGGTGTGTTATTTATTAGTGTTATTATTATATTATTAGTATTATTATTATTATTATACATTTGTATGTATCAGCTGTCAGAGTTCGTGCCAGGAGTCATGACCATTTGTCACCGTTTCTGCTGTAAACTACTGTTTTTTTTAAATAAAATATTTGATGACGCATATTATATACCAGCAAGCAGATGCGACCAGAGTATGAACCCAATAAGCTAAATTGCATAAGCATTTTCACATAAAGAACATACACATAAGGAGTGCTTAGCTGTATAGACAGTATATACGCACATGTATATATAGTAGCACTGAATTGTTCATATACTTTATTTATTACCTGGAGATGATTTAAAAAAGCACAAATAAACCACATATTGTCGCAATTGTGTGTTTAATGTCATCACGTTTCCAAAGGTTTCTGCCTTTTATTCAAATCATACAGTGATAGCTGGATGCTTTTGTCCATATTAGGGATTTCCTGGTATGTTGTAAGTTATTGCTTCTATATGAGTCGTCTTGCACTTTCTCTGTGAGAGCACCCTCCGGCTTCGAGTATGAATGAAACACACACTGAATGAGTGTTGAGCGCTCCGTGATGTTCATCTCACCTCATTCTGGGTACTAATAAAACATTAGGTCCATGCACAGACTATCTTGTCTCTTTGAATTTAAATATATATTCTTTCACACCTTATGCAAAAAATGCTTATGCAATTTGGCTTGTTGGGTTTATATTCTGGTTGCATCTGCTTGCTGGTATATAATATGCATCATCAAATATTTTATTTTTTTTAAAAAGTGTAGTTTACAGAAGAAACGGCGACAAACGATCATGACTCCTGGCACGAACTCTGGCAGCTGATACATAAAAATGTATAATAATAATAATAATAATTCAATTGTGGGAACATTGCATCATCATTTAAAAAAAAAACACCATCGCTCGCCACTGAGAACAGTGTAGTTTTTACCGAGCAAACAGCAGAAACGGCGAGAAAGACCGCGGCAGCTGCCTGTGACTCCTGGCAAGAACTGTGGCAGCTGATACATAAAAATGTTTAATAATAATAATAATACAATTGTGGGAACTTTGCATCATCATTTTTAAATAAAACAGCACTGAGAACAGTGTAGTTTTAGCGAGCAAACAGCAAAAACGGCGAGAAAGACCGTGGCAAATTTTTGTCAATGTATGTGTTTCCTCTTCACATAGCTGTCAGTGGCAGTATGTATCGGATTTCTGATGGCGTGGAGTCCGTACGCTGTGGTATCCATGTGGGCGGCCTTTGCTGAACCAGACTTGGTACCTCCAATAGCGTTTGCCCTGGCGGCCATGTTTGCCAAGTCATCCACTCTCTACAATCCAATGGTCTACCTCATCATTAAGCCCAGCTTCCGAACATCCTTGTGCCGGGATGCCACAAGATGCAAGAGAACACTCTGTCCCTGCATATGCCAGACTGACAGCCAACAAAAAAGCACAAAAAGCCTTTCAAAACTGAACACAAAGGATAAGTGTAACCTCATGTGGGTCTCTAATGGACTGAATGTGAGCCACCAGTCATGCAAACATTGTCCAGAAGGACAAACAGGGCATTACCTGGACATCACACCCCAAAGGACAGCACGCATTCTCATTGGCTCCACCCACAGTGAGGTGCCAGTCAGCCAACTCTCCAACGAGATCAACAGCGACTTCCTTTAGAGGATGAGAAACTGATTGTAGCAAAAACAAAAGATGTGGTCATGAAACCTTCTTTCTCTTCGCTACATTGGAAGAGGAAATACATATGCCTTAAAGTCTGGTATCAACTAGAATTCTGGTTGCAAGAGGATATTACAACACTCAACTTGTTAACTAATCAAAAAAAACTTTTTAGCTACCTGGTAACTCAAGAAAGAATATCAAGAAAAGGTTGATTTGGTAGCAAAACTGAATGGCAAACTTGGACTTGACATGTCACTCTCAAATAATGGTTCATCCAAAATGAAAATTCTGTCATTATGGATTCTTTCTCATTCCTTCCAAACATGTATGCATGAGTGTACGATTATATAGCAATGACGCACCAGAATAAATGACGTTTCATGATGTAAATGAAGTCAAACATGACAGATGTCTTGAAAGGAGCCGTATTAGACTTGAGCTACAGATTATAAGTCAATGATGATTTCAGTATTGGTGTTTTTCTTGCACAAAGCTGTCATGTGGCTGTGGTAGAGTGCAAAACTTACATGTATAGAGCTATTTGATTTTTTCTTTTGTCATTTTTTGAGCTTAGATACAGTAGACATGGTTGCCATGAAGTATGAAAAAGAGCTGCATTAAGATTCTTCAAATTCTGCTTTTGAAGCATACAGGTTTGGAAGGTGACTGCAAATACATAATTAATGACAGAATTATCCTTTTTTTAAACAATTTTTCATGCAACTGAGCAACCGTTCATTCAGGCTTTTTGTAGACAGTTACTGGTTAATTTATTTTTTATTTTTTATAATTTTTTTTAAGTGGGACTTAACCTTTAAATCCCATGATTTCTCTTCCAGTGGGACATTGGTTATCAGTGCATGTCTTCAACGCTGCCTATGCATTTATTTATTTATTTATTTATTTATTTTATTTATTTATTTATGTATTTATTTATTTATGAAGCCTCATAGTGCAGTAATAGCTTATGTATTAAATTTGCATTTTTTATGATGGAATCTGTTGTTTCCACCTGTGAATGGAAATGAAAACACAATTATATTTGAATGACAGAATTAAAGCCTATATATTTAGATATTTAATGGATAAAATGTTATGATATCCAGCAACCCACACTTTATTTATTTATCCAAAGATATATCTGATAAAGCAAACAATGAATTTCCTCATACAAAATGTACAGCTTCTACACACATTGAGAAAAACAAATCAGTCAAAACAATTTAAAAGCATTGCAATACATTAGCATTGCTAACTTGAATGTGTTCCATCTTTATTTATGCAATACAAATTGCAGATATATATATCACCTGAAGGTCCTTTGCTTATAGAAAAATGAATCACTGGAAAATTATTTAAAATTGTGGAGATTAGTCCATTAATCAAGCAACCAAAGCACACACACACACACACACACATAATATATTTCAGTCAAAGCTGTTTTATTGGTAGTTTGCACGGTATTCTCTTTTCATTTTTATTAAAAACACTGATAACAGCATATATACCCCCACTTTATTGGTATTTAGTAGCCTGTTTATGCTGAACTTTATTCTTGAACAGATGGCGCTGTATTAAGCAGTATATAAGAAGTGTTTCTGTTGCTCATAAAAACATTTCTGTGTATTTGACAAATTATTGCATTTAAATTTACGTTAGCATCTGTGATAGAGTATGCAAACACTGCGAGAGCATCATTATAACCGGAGCTATAAAGTGTCCGACTTGACGTCTCCATCAAGACATCTTTTATTCCGCGCGCCCAACTGCAAGTGGCTACTTCTCGGCCCGCCGGTGCACTAGTGTATTCATCTCGAACAAGCCTATGTTTTGTTTTTTTGGGCCAGGTGTTTCCTCGTCAAAGTATTTAAGCCTCTTGGTTGCCATGTTTTTGTCAGGTATTGATTTATTTCTGTTAACGGTAAGTGTCATGGTTTCAACGTCGTTTCAAATTATGGTTTTTAGTTTTGTTTGTTTTGCTCTTGTTAAATGGAATAAAGCTGCCTTGGGTTTCTCTAAACTCGTCTCCAGTGGAGTCGTCCAAGCTACACAACCTTAACAACTAAAAACAGAGCAAGTTAAAATCATCTCACACCTTCGTCAATGCGTCATGCCTTTGAAGATTTTGTGGAGGGACTTCTGTGACTTGATCCAGTGAATTTTAATGATGTATCACTTAAAGACATTTTTCAGCTTGTTTTATATGAAACTATTTCTCGATTCAATGCCTCTCCATAACTCCCAACTAGTACTTTGTCTCAGTACCTATATTCCTGTTTGGCTCTATAGGTTCTCTTTTTTACTTCGCGGTATTGTAGAAAACCCCACAAGCCCAAAGTACCCACCACAACAGAGTGTTTCCACATACAAGTCAATGATTTAGCCACGCCACAACCTGCAACCAGAGCCTCTCACCTCATGCTGTGGATGGCGGAT
Source organism: Sinocyclocheilus anophthalmus (assembly GCA_018155175.1). Taxonomy (NCBI): domain Eukaryota; kingdom Metazoa; phylum Chordata; class Actinopteri; order Cypriniformes; family Cyprinidae; genus Sinocyclocheilus; species Sinocyclocheilus anophthalmus. The sequence goes on along the minus strand of JADLZN010008127.1, from coordinate 26,703 downwards.
CTTGGGCCAAGACGATGACAGACTCAGAATCAGAATGAGTTTTTATTGCCAGTTATGTTTACACATACAAGGAATTTGTTTTCGTGACAGAAGCTTCCACATTGTAACAGAATGACAGTGACAGAACAGAAAACACAGATAATAAAAATAAAAATAACAAGTATATAAGGAATAAAAATATATAAATTGAGTGTTAGATAAATAAGTGTATGAAAGTATAAATAGTGTGTTCCACAGTTATTGTCAAGTGTTCATGATATGGATGGCCTGAGGGAGGAAACTGTTCCTGTGTTTGGTCGTTCTGGTGCTCAGAGCTCTGTGGTGTCGACCAGATGGCAACAGTTCAACGAGGGAGTGTGCGGGATGTGAGGGGTCCAGAGTGATCAGGGCACAGACCTTTTTCTCACACGTCTGGTAATTTACATTTCTGGAGAGAATTGAGAGTTGTACCAGATTCGCTCAGTCAGTCCGGACTACACGCTTTAGGTCTTCTGAAGGTCAAATTTGGTAGCTGAGCTGAACCATACAGTTATTGAAGTGCAGAGGACAGATTCAATTATGGCAGAGTAGAACTGTTTAAGCAGCTTCTGTGGCAGGTTGAATTTCCTCAGTTTGGCGAAGGAAGTACAACCTCTGCTGGCCTTTTTTGCAATGGAGTCTATGTGAGTGTTCCACTTCGGGTCCTGAGAGATGGTGGTGCCCAGGGACTTGAATGACTCTACTGTATTCACAGTGCTGTCCATGATGGTGAGTGTGGGGAGTGCAGGGGGGTTTCTCCTGATGTCCACGGTCATCTCCACAGTTTTGATCGTGTTGAGCTCCAGGTTGTTGAGACGGCACCAGACAGCCAGCTGCTCGACCTACTGTCTGTAAGCAGACTCGTCACCGTCCTTGAATGAGGCCGATGAGTGTGGTGTCGTATGCAAACTTCAGGAGCTTGACAGAGGGTTCTTTAGATGTGCAGTCGTTGGTGTATAGGGAGAAGAGCAGTGGGGAGAGAACATAACCCTGAGGAGCTCCAGTGCTGATCTTGCGGGTGCTTGATGTGTATTTTCCCAGCCTCACTAGTTGCTGTCTGTCTGTCAGGAAGCTGTTTATCCACTGACAGATGGAGGTGGGCACAGAGAGCAGAGTTAGTTTGGGCAGGAGGAGGTTTGGTATGATAGTGTTAAGGGCCGAGCTGAAGTCCACGAACAGGATTCTCACATAAGTCCCTGGTCTGTCTAGATGTTGCTGAACATAATGCAGTCCCATGTTGACTGTATCGTCCACAGACCTGTTTGCTCTGTTGGCAAACTGAAGAGGATCCAGCAAGGTCCAGTGATGTACTTCAGGTGGGCCAGCACAAGTTTTTCAAAAGACTTCATGACCACAGACTTAGAGCCACAGGTCTGTAGTCATTAAGTCCAGTATTTTTGGGTTTCTTTGGGACGGGGATGATTGTGGAGCGTTTGAAGCATGAAGGGACTTCGCACAGCTCCAGTGATCTGTTGAATTTCTGTGTGAAGATGGGGGCCAGCTGGTTAGCACAGGTTTTCAGACAGGCTTGTGTAACACAATTTGGGCCTGGTGCTTTTTTCCTTTTCTGTTTCCGGAAGACCTGGTGCACCTCGTCTTTGCTGATCTGAATGGCAGGTGTGGGGGAGAGGGGGTTTTGCTGGAGGTGTGAATGGTTGTGTGGAAAGTTGTTCAGGGAGGTTGTGGGGTGTTTTTTCAAACCTGCAGTTGAACTCGTTCAGATCGTCTGCCAGGTTTTGATTCTCCGCAGTGCTGGGGGATGGTGTTTTGTAATTGGTGATTTCTTTTAGACTTTTCACTGGAAGAGAATTGAATCCTTATTTTTTCAGAATAATTCCTATTTGCCACTCTGATCTCCTTTTCCAGTGTGTATTTAGCCTGTTTATACAAGACATTGTCCCCCTTCCTGTAAGCATTTTCTTTGGCCTGTTGGAGCTGTCTGAGTTTTGCAGTGAACAATTGTTTGTCGTTGTTGTAGGTTAAATGATTCCTGGTAGGAATGCACATGTCTTCACAGAAACTTAAATAAGATGTTACAGTCTCTGTGAGCTCGTCCAGATCGGTGGTAGCAGATTCAAAAATGCTCCAATCAGTGATGTCAAAACAAGCTTTTAAATCCTGCTCTGCTTCATACAGTCCTTATTACAGGTCCATTAATACGGTTTAGCTAAACAAAACTGAATTCAGTTTCTGCTGCTAGGTCGGTATAATTAACTAAACATTGATCAAGAGCCCCAAAGCTGGCCCGTGGGGGACAGAGTGAGATGCATTCTTTATTGTGGTGTAACAGTTATCCAATATATTACTGTCTCTGGTGGTACATGTGATGTGCTGTCTGTATTTTGTCAGTTCACGGGAAAGATTTGCTTTATTAAATTCCCTGAGAATGATTAAAACAGAGTCCGGGTTTTGTTGTTCTGTGTCTGTGATCAGATCTGCGAGTTTCTGTAAAGCGGAGCTCACGTGTGCTTGCGGAGGAATGTAGACACTGACGAGAATGAACGAACAAAACTCCCGCAGCGAATAGAACGGCTTACAGTTAATGAAGAGCACTTCTAGATCTGAACAGCACATCTTCTTTAACACAGTTACATCTGTACACCACCTCTCATTGATGTAAAAGCATGTCACGCCGCTGCTAGATCTCCCCGTTGATTAGCGGGAAAAAAATGAGAAAAACCAACGCAGCGTCGCAATCGTGCTCTAACAACAGCTGAAAGCCCTCCGACTCAACGCGCTGTCCGGAATGGCGTCTTTCAGCCAGGTTTCCGTGAAACACAGAGCAGCAGAGTTTGAAAAATCCTTTTTTGTCCGGGAGAGCAGAAGGAGTTCGTCAGTTTTGTTGGGTAGAGAGCGGAGGTTCGCCAGATGGATGCTAGGCAACGGCGTTCTGAATCCGCGCTGCCTGAGCTTCACGAGCGCGCCGGCTCGCTTCCCCTGTCTGCGCATCCTGAAGCGTTGGATCAGCGGAGCTGCTCCGCCAACTACTATGTCCAGAAAAACATCAGAATAGTTGAAAACCGGTGAAATATCCGGTGGTGTGTACTTCCGAATGTCCAGCAATTCGTCTCTGTTGAAACTGATTGCAGGGATATAACTAAAGACAGGACAAACTAACAAAAACATAAAAACAATTGTGGAGCACGCCACGGAGGCAGCCATCAGTGTTGGCGCCATCTTCGAGTCCCCTGTCTCGATCATGTCATGACTAATGGCCAGTGTTATACACCAATGATGTCAGTGTGAGCGGCTGGCTACCCAGTGGCCACAAAGCTCTCAAACCCTGTGGCTTCAATGCTGTTCAGCCTGGAGGTCCTCCCTCCGTCAGCTGTACTGCCCATGATGGCGGTTGCCATCTTGTGTGTATGGGCTGCAAACTGTTCTCCAGTCCATGAATCTGCTCCAGAGCCTGCTCAAGCCCAAGAGCTCAGTCAGTGGTCACACATAAAACCTCTGCCAGTCCTGTCATGGCTAAAGAGGCTGTCCCTGAATTCACAGTCAGCTCTTTCACGGCCAACGAGGCCATCCCTGAGCTCTCTCCCTATCCTGTCATGGCCAAAGAGGCTATCCCTGAACTCACAGGCTTCCCTGTCATGGCCAAGGAGGCGGTCCCTGAACCCCTTGCCTGTCCTATCATGGCCAGGAGGCCATCTTTAAACAACGCCTGTCATGTCATGACCATGGAGGCCACTCACAAACTCTCTGCCTGTAATGTTACTGCCACTGAGACCGTTCAAGGTTACTTTGCCTGTTCTGTCACGGCCATGTCTCTGCTCCCCATGACCTCCTGACCTGTGGTGGTCTTCTGCTCTGCAGGCTTCCCCTTGGTCACCTACTCCGCTCTGGTCACCTGCTTCCTCTGGCTCCACCCTGGTGGTCATCTGCTCCACTGTGGGGATCCTCAGTCCCACTTGCTCTGCCCTGGTGGTCTTCAGCTCCGCCTGCTCTGCCCTGGTGGTCTTCGGTTCCGCCTGCTCTTTCCAGCTGCCTTGCGCCACAGTCCAGTACACAAATGATTCCACTATGCAGGTACGTTCCAAACGTTTTCATAACTTCTGCTCCACGGCCTAGGCCTGCCTCTGCTCCACAGTCCAGGTCCACCTCTGCTCCACCGTCCAGGCCCACCTCTGCTCCATGGTTCAGATCTGCCCTTACCCCATGGTCCAGTTCCACCACTGCTTCACAGTACAGGTCCACCTCTGCTTCATGGTCCAGGCCCGCCATTGCTCCAGGATCCTGTTCCAGTTCTGCTTCACGAACCTGGCCCTCCATTCTGCCCCCCAAGACCGCCTCCAGTCCTCCACACTTCTGGACCTTTTTGTTTGTTTTTGGGGTTGGTGTTTCACTAGGGCATCAGGTGCCGTTCTTAGAGGGGGGAATAAGTCACATCTTTTTTTGGGTTTTGTTAACATTTAGGTTTCCATGTCTTTTGTTTTGTTATTCTCTGTCATTGTTCCTGTTTGTCATGTGTTTCCTTGCTCCTCACGTGATCATGTCACGTGCTACACTTGACCATGTGTTATGTTCTGATTGGTTCCTTTGTTGCATGTGCCATGTTCTCATTTGTTGGTTTTGTCATGTGTTCCTCTTGTCAAAGTATTTAAGCCCTCTTGGTTGCCATGTTAGTTTGTCATGTACTGATGTTATTTCCTGTACTACTGATAGTGAATGTCGTGGTTTCAAGTCTTGTCAAGTTATGGTTTAGTTTTGTTTGTTTTGCTCTCATTAAATGGAATAATGCTGCACTTGGGTTCATCTACAACTCGCTAGTGATGGCGAGATGAAGCCTCATGAAGCATTGAAGCTTTTCAGACAAGTGGTTCAAAAAAGGGTCCATTTCTCGAGGCTTTATTTGCTCATATTACCACCTGGTGGCCAAAGAGTGTAAAACAAACAGAGACATTACAGATGAACTGATGTGATCTGTGATACATTGTATTTAGAGCCAGTTAAGGCTTAGAAATAATGGTGAAGAAAAAAAATCCACTTCCACATAGACTAATCTATTTATATGAATATAATGTGTGTTTTCTAGTTGTATATAATGCTTCTGTAACATAATATAACATAACTGTGTAATAAATGTATTGGCTTGAAATGAATGGGGCTATCGAATGTGTGTAAATCAAGTCTTTGCTCATAATAGGTGGGAGGGGCAATATTATTAGTCTAAAACTGGAAAGTGGCTGAGTTTAACAGGGCAGAGGACTGTGAATTTACAAGACTTGAACCGCTTCCTGAACCAGTCAGGCCAAGTGAGGCTTCGGACGTCAGCAATGACATCATTGCTCTAAAGCGATACAAGCCTCGATACGCGCTTCACTGAAAGCTGCCGGGATTTCTCGACACACGATCCGAAGCCTCAGCACAGAATGTAACATCACTACAACTCGCCTCCAGTGGGATTCATCACACTCATGCAGTGTTATGAAAAGGTTAGTACACCCCTCTTTCAACATTTGTGGGCATACAACTCTGGAACCAACTCTGGATGCCATATTTCAGGTCAGTTCAGTTCTTATCCAATGGTGTCAGTGCAGTCAATTCAATAATATTGCTGAATATTAGGTGTCTTCAACTAAGCAAGACTAAAGGCAACAGTAGCAAAGAACCCAAACCCAAACAAGACCAGGCTCAGTCAGGAAACCAGTTCTCCTCTGGCCAAACAAATGAACGTGGTGTGATTATTCCGGGCTGCATCACAAATCAGATTGTGGATTGATATCATTCTGAATATTAAATCCAACTTCTTCTGCTTGAAGAAACGTCATGCCAGCAGGTGAAGCTGATAAAAAGGGTCTGTGCAGAGGGCTTGTCTGGTTCTCGTAGTCTTTGCTGAGGATCTGTGCTGGGGCCATCAATGAGGTCTTCACAGGGATCTGTCATGTAGTTGACATGTTCTCCGCTGACATTCAGGGATGTGTTGTGGTCGTTCCTGGGTGCAGGTCCACCGTCTGGTCTGGATACCGACTGGATCAGCTGATTACTGTAACCTAGGGATAAGGGGGAGACAGTATATAAGTGACTAATATAAGCATTGATGTCATTCTTCTTACAAATTAAAAGTATGTTAGATATTATGGAAAGTGATGCCAGTTCTGCTTACCCTAATTGTTGCAGCATAAAAATTCATTTAAGGGATTTGAATTATAGAAATGTGATAGTGTGTCATGTGTATGCAGAGTTAAAGAGATGGGACTTTTAAACTCACAGTGTGCCTGCCTCCTGAAAAACGGTATGATGTGCCAGTTGGAGTCGCCTCTTCATGGTCCCCTTGAGTTCCATTTCAGCAGCATTAGCCTGAATGTTTTTCCAAATTGCAGATTTGAAATAGAGGAATATATGTATAAATATATATTGTAAGGTAATTGTTAAATCTTAAGCATTAGGACCACACCCAGAATTTGCACCTTAAATGTTTGATGAATGTTCATGCACGAGTTCATGCAGCAGTTCAGAATTTCAAAAATGATGTCAAGATTATAAAGTGCGTTCAGTTTAAACTTTTAAATTAGTTTGCTCATAATAATCCAATCCCCACAGCAGTAAAAGTCACATTATATGGCATATATGCTTTAAAAGTTTTCGTTCACTCTAAAAATGTGAGCCTGCTCTAGTGTAGTAGACAGATTAGGCCTCCATTCAAGAATAAAAGAAGATGCACTTACATTTTACGGCTTTCTCTTACGTATCTATAGTGCTTTTCCGTGTCAGAGCTCCCCCACGGGCAGTGTTAGCACAAAATAAATATTATTATTAAATTCATATTGCATTTATTGAATTGGCTTAGCGGGTGTAATGATACAACAGCGTGCTCAGTGTAGTTTGATTTACAAACAAATGACTCTTTTTAAAGGTTAAGTGAATTAAATCAGACAGAGCCACCGTATAGATATTTATGGCACCACCAGTGCAGTCTGATATGATTCATTAGCAATCACTCGTTGAAAAGGACGAATCGAATGACTGAATTTTTAGCAAACTGGAATATAACTCAATATCATTTCATTAGTTGACATTATCGTGCACTGGATACAGCTCAACAGTTTTTTCTATTAAAAATTACATAATGTTTGTAATCTCTAAAGAGACTGTACTTATCAACACTCCATCTCCGGACCGAATGGTTTTTCTGACGTTATGTTATCATCGCAAACCTTCTAACAGAAACATCGAAAACTATAACGTTACTCTTCGTGACATTTAAAACATCAAACAACACTAGACTGTATGTTAAATATATTTAATTCATTACATTTTGCAGCTGAAGTGTTCCTCTTGAAAACTGTGCCCGCCAAAACATCCTCCGGATTTAACCTCCAAATATTTCTCTCAGTCGGCTGAGTTCCTTCATTCTAGAAGCGGACCGTTAAAATTCCTGGTTTAATATGCTGAAAAACTACACTTTTCATGTTTTCAGATGTTTGTAATCAACAGCTCTGTTTCTTTGTTTATTTATTTATAATGTTAGGTAAAATAGTGATTTTCAACTGAGCCAATCGCAGTGCATAGTTTTTGGAACAGCTTAATAATTTTTTAACAACTTTAAGTGTGGTAAGTGCTCTTTAAGATAGGCTTAAGATCAATGTCAAGCTAATTGCAGTATATTTTAATGTATTTAGATGACACAATTTCATTTTGTGGCGCTTCTAATTAAGTGATAAAAAGCAGTTGCAAATGTTGTACAAAATAAATATCACCACTACTCATTTGCACCAATAAAACATGTAACTCTTTGTTTTACTAACCAATTATATGTAATATCTAATTATTATTAATATTTAACATACATTGGAAAGGTTTCCGTGACATTTAGCGAGATCTTGGCAAAAAGTCTGACGATTTATTTCCAGAACATGATGGGATACACTAAGCCTCGAATAGTGCTCCGGAGCGGTATTGGAGATAGTGAGGATTTAGTGTGCATTAAAGGCACTGCACTTTGGCATTTTTAAGACCTGGGACATTCTTGCACACTTACTTCCTGTCGTGCGCACGGGCTCTCAAGTGGCCAAGACCGCAAGTGTGTGTATTTGGACAAGGCATTAGTTTCCCCTCTTCCTAGGTGCATACCATACACTGTAAAAAAAAAATACAAATAAACATAAAAAAAGCGTAAAAAAACAGTCAATGACTGTCAGCTACGGCTGCCAAACAAAAACTGTAAAATTAGGTAACCTAGTCTACTTAAATCACGTGGCAAAAACTAAGAAATGTTCCTTTTTTTTTTTTTGTTTTTTAACAGAAAAACAACATTATTTTAAATATATTTCCTGAATTATTAGGATCAAACACTTTAAACTATATATATATATAAAAAAAGTGTCAAATGACTTCCCACAACAGCTGCCAAAGAAAAAAACATCCTTATTAAAAAAATGTGACAGAAAAACACAGCTCTACAGATATTTCTTTAATTATTCATAGCAAACATGTTTATTGTAAAACACGAATAACAGTTAACCATACAGCATGCATGAAACGATGTAACTATATGCCACTGCTTCAGCAACTACACAGTGAATGCTTTTGAATAAAACAACATGCAGCATAACATCAAACTTCCTTGTTCTTCTGCTAGACTGAAGCACAGGCTCTACTCTTCAGCACAACGGTAACCTCACAAACTCACAGAAACACTTTAAATCCCAACAGAACAGTAACACTAACAGATCTCTCTAGATCTCAGCATCTTCACTTATTACAAACCAGTTTGCCCTTATTTCTATCATATACAAGAGAGTTAACAGGTTAAGATGTTGATGTTTTACGAAAAAGAATAAAGTTTGATGTCACCCTCATGGTGGTCAGTGTTTGCTTTTGTTGGAATTTTGAATTTTTTTTAGTATGTTTCTCTTTGTTTTTTTTTAACTGTATCTTTCTGATATACAGTTATTATGGTTGGGAAATTTCATGTTAGTCATTTATTGATGACAGTTTAGTTTTTGTGTAGTAGCCTGACTCTCTGGTATCACCCAGCATCTAATCTCCATTTAAATTGCTTCATGTTATTTACTAATTTCACATTTCAATGTTGCTATATAAATTCATGCAGCGCTATAATACTGATAAATATTTTATGAAGTAATTATGCAGAAAATGTTTTAGCAGTATCAGGAAGATTAACTAAACTTTGTTGATCGTCACCATCGTTGAGGTTCATATGCTGATTATTGATGTCTCTGCGGAAGACAAAAAACTAAGATTAAAAAAATCAAAAAAAAAATTTGTATGATGACTTAAAATGTCAGAGCATAATATTGTCGTAATACTGATGCAATAATAGAGAATCAGGTCACTATGATGACTATATTATCACCAATAAGTGACCAACATAATCTGATCAGAGTTATTCGTACATTTGTTCTGCCATAACAAAGACGTATCAGAAACACACCGCTAAAGCAAACAAAGAAAGACTGATGAACTGATAAAACCAACGGTCAAGAGCCCAACTAAAGGAAACACTGACCACCATAACAGTGACTTCAAACTTTATGCTTTTCAATAAAAACAGCACCATCTAATCCTCTGTTAATTCTCAATAAGAACTTTTGTATAAAATAAAGTAAACTGGATTATAAGTGAAGATGCTGACATTTAGAGAGATCTGTTAGTGTTTAATGTTCTGTTGCTGCCAGTCTTCTTCTACTTCTTTTTTTTGCACTTTATTCACTTAAATTTGACATTTTTTTTCTTTGGTTTTTACCGTTTTAACCTGTTAGTGTCCCAAAAAAAAAAGGTAACCTCAAAAACACAATGGCAACCACACATACCTTTCAAAAGAGACCAAAACCATTCCAAAATTGGGTAAAAACAACCCAACGTCCTACCCAGCAGTCTCAACCCAGCGTTTTTTAGAGTGTAAGTAAAATTTTGGATTAAACAAAATTGTATGGACAAAAGTTTAAAAGTAGCTTACATGTGGTACACTGTATATGAGAAAACAAATACTTCAAAACTGCATTTTATGGAATGGAATAAGCAATTTCATGTTAAAAAATTTTTTATTAACAAATGTTCATAAGTGTGCTTGTTTTGATATTATGATACAATACTATTCTAAGGATTTGTATTAGTAAGGTTCTTTGTTCATGTTCACCAACTGCATTTAGGCTATCAGATAAAAAATACTGAAAAACATTAATATTGTGAAATCATTTTACAATTTAAAATAAAGCCCAGGTGTTCTGGGATTTTTGGTTTCACTGTGCAAATGTAACCTTAAATCTTGTGATAATCTTAATTTGTACATTTATATTTGCTTGTAAAAATGTTTAACTATTTTACACTGGAAACAAAACAGATTTTTGCAGCAGCATGTATGCATGATATCATAGTACAAACCAAGTACAACATGGAGAATGTTGACACGGGGTAAGTAGAAGACATGGATCATCACAACGGTGAGTTTATACCAAAAAAAAAAAAATGCTACCGATACATTTCTATAGCAGTTTTTATTTCATTGTTGCAGCTAGTGAGTATTCAAAAAATTGATAACAACTAATAAACCAAGACACCGTTTTTAAAGCATCGGCAAGCTCACATGAAAAGCACAAGCAATGAAAGACAATGCCATCAGCTTAGCTGAAGTTGCTGTGTCTTATCCTAACATCACAACGCAGTGACCTGCAATCTGCATGTCAGGGACGTATAATTACACGATGCCACAAAACGTGACCATTGTCAACTAATAAAAAAACATTCTATAACGGTATTCACCTTATAAATATTCCATTAAACCTGCCTGAGAGCACAAGGAGGCGGAACTGAAATATTTCAATTACCACCTGCGTTCCAACGCGATTGATGACTTTTGGCCTTTGCTACTATACATTTGTCTTGTCTACGCAGTGGTCCTACTGGAGAAGCTCTGCTTGTCCCATTCAATCCAATATAGTGATCAATATGAGGCTACAAAGAGGTGCTTAAATAACAACCATTCAGCATTGTGTTCATCACTTTCTGCAAGTGAACACTGCCTACATTTACATTTTTTTTATTTTTTTTGGTCTATTAAATGCACATTTATCATATGGTCTATTAAATACACACATAGGTTATCTTCTAGGAAGTTTAGTTCTACATATACAAATATATATGTGTCCCTGGAGCACAAAACCAGCCATAAGTAGCCCCGCGGGTATAGTATTTTGTAGCCCAATAAAACCTCACTGACCTATGGCCGGCAAAATTATTGTATTTATGCCAAAAATCATTTAATGATATTAAGTAAAGATCATGTCCATGAAGATATTTAGTAAATTTCTTAATTTTTACCCTGTCAATCTTCAAAACTTAATTTTTCTGATTTGAGTAGGTATTATATTATATCAGCTAATATATTACCTAATTATGCATTTGCCCCCCTAACTTCATTTGGACAACTTTCAGGTTTCAGATTTCAAATAGTTGTATCTCAGCCCAAATATTGTCATATCCTAACAAACAATACACCAATGGAAAGCTTATTTATTACAGCTTTCAGAAAAAAAAATTAAACTTATGACTGAGTTTTGTGCAGTCCAGAGCTGTCAAAGTAGAGATATTTCCTTTCATTAATTACAAATAACAGATGTTTCTTAGAAAAGCTCGAGTCGACTCTTGTGACTAACAAGTAGGAGGATCGATTCTCCTGTTCTCACGCAAACCTTTTCTGAGTAGGGCTAACTTACAGACTTGTCATTCTATTATATTTTATTTCACGGTTAGCATCCCCGAAATTGTTAGTTTGATGAAGGTGTTTTTGGAGTGATGGTATTTTGAAAACAGTTTAATCATATCCACTTACATGAAATAACTCCAGTCATACCAGGAGACAAATAAACGCTGAATTATTTTACAGAGAGATGGGCTGCTCAAATGCGTCGTGGGGGGCCTCCGAGTTGATATGACATGACTAGAATAATACTCATCTTTAACTAAAAATAATACATTTTGGCAGCCAGCTTGCGTGTGAACGTCCCCTATGCTATCAGAGTAACTGAAAACAACTGAAAACAATTGTGATCTGTTTTTTTTTTTTTTTTTTTTTTGGCTTTTTTTTTTTTTTTTTTTTTTTTATTTGGTATCTGTCGACACAAAAGACTCTCTATAAATAGTAGTAGCCTAACTGTGTATCAGAATCGACTCTACTATAAAACTTGGTTCTTTTTTGCTAGTGACTCATTCTTATATAGGACGTTGTGATTGGCTAAAATTGTAAATTAGCTTCCAATAACCAATCACATAGGCCCTACCTTAGATAGCAATCCTATGGGTGGGACACTCTGTTTTGCCCTAAAGTAAAATGTCATTGGCAGTGCGTGTTGGTGTTTTTTACTCGCTGTTTCTCCGTTATGCTGTTGGCGGATTGTTGCCTAGCCTAGTTATGTAGTTTTTGTATTGGACTATTAATTTTTTTTTCTTCCGACCCAGCCTGTTTCTTTTGACAAATTCCAATAGTGCATCGTTAATGCTGTAACGATTCAAATCAGCACAGCATACACAATTTGTAATGGTCTTTAATATTTTCCTATGAGCCTTTATGGACCTTCAATATTTATGTTTTATGTTAATAGTGCAGTTGTTATGGATGCAATTTGGCAGAACAAATTTACACCACTGTATGCCGTCTGCAGGCTTGTAAACAGTGCTTACGTATTAAAGCACACAGTACCTGCATAAAATTGAATGGCTTTATACAGTAACTACATAAATTATTCAGGGGAGCTATTGGCTGTTTCAGAGGACAACACACATTACAACATTTTCCTGGCTGTGAGGTTTTCCTCATTAATGCTAAAACAGGATGTAGCATATGGCAGATGAATTCTCCCCTCGTCTGACCTGAAGATAAATCTACAGTTACTTTGTCTTCCTAACCATGTGACATATTCAAGTTCACATACACCATTTCCCACAACATTACTGGTAAACTTTGATACATCATTACCTGAAGGTATGCTTGTTTTTTTTTTTTTTTTTTAATTGTTCTCACATTTAACAAGGAAAAGAAAAGGTGAGTTAGAAACCTACATGTACCCATTGTGTTATTTACGTATTGTCACCTTGCTTACCTGGTCTTACTAGACAGGGTGGATTCCCTGAGGTGCAGATCAGACATATTTATGAGATGAGGAGTGACAACAGGATAAGGAAGAAAAACAGAGAGAGGGAGAAACAGAATGCAAATGTTTGTTTGGAGAGGTTATATATCAGAAAATGTAGTGGGCCTAAAATGAAGTCAGTTACTATCACCAGACCATTTTATGAAAGAAGGTCAATCAGCAAATGTTAACAAATAAAAGACATGCCATTTTGAACAGTTATCTACTAAAGGTATAAAAGTAGTAACAATAAAATACTATGTGTTTTATGGCATAATTTGACCATAGGAAGAGTACTTAGTCTGAATTTGACCAAAGGAACGATCTGTTATATTGTGTTCAGGTTGATTCCACCATTTAGGTTAGGTGTGGTTTTGTATATATAACATAAAATATCATAGAAGACCCTATTTAAATTTGCAGGCCCACACTTTTTTTCCCAGTGCAAATGGCACATCCTGCCTGAAATCAATGGCATATGGCATAGTGCTTTGCCTTTTTGTAGTGTTCTCAGCCTTTTAACATGGTCTGTGACAACAGCACATGACTTGCTGAGCTGTGTTATGTTATGATTTGCAATGTGACACTGCATTCATTTTCAACCCATTACATTCCCCCCCCCCCCCCCCTCCAAAGAAAGGATTAAAAAGTACATTAAAAACAACAAATCTCGGAAGGCACTTGAAAGATGTGCAAGATGGCCTACTGCTGTTGTAACAAACAACACGTATTGTTTAGCCAGCAATACTGTTGTCTTGGAATAATTGCCTTGTTGTTATTCGTCATGAGCCATGCAGCAGGTTCACCTGCAGCTGACAGGTGAGTAATTACAGCTGAATGACTGTCTTACTATCTTACTCTGTGATGATGTCCACACAGGAGACAAAGAAAGAGCACTGAGAACTGGTTATTTGACCAGTTATTATAAGTAATACTTGGGAACAGGTTATCTGTGAGCGTAATAGAGGTAAACACCCACTGGTGTGTTCTGTCAGAACAGATGTTTTGTTGAATCTGCCCAACACAGTTTGACTCGTTAAGTAAAAAAAATGTAAAAAAATATTTTTATTCAGCAAGGATGCACTGGATTCATCAAACGTGACAGTAAAGACATTTTTGTAAAGTTACAAAAGATTTCTATTTTAAATAAATACTGTTCTTTTGAACTTTCTATATAAAATTGATCACAGTTTCCACAAAATATTAAGCAGTACAGTTTTCAACATTGAAAATAATGGGAAACGTTTCTCAAACATGAAGTAATGATTTCTGAAGGATCAAGTGATACTGAAGACACGAATAAATACAATTTTTAAAAAAGTAATAATATTTCACTTTTTTATGAAATGAAATATACGATTTTTAACTGTATTTTTGATCAAATAAAAGCAACCTTGGTGACATTTATATATATATATATTATAAAACATTTTTAATATACGAACCCAAAACTTTAAATGGTATTTTACTACACTGAAGACTCAATAGTTTTCCTTTAAATTAACTTGATTATTGGGCTTAATTAACCAGCAGTACACCAAGAGTATCTTAAGGGCACTTAAGAGGATAAAACAAAAATTATAAATGATAACGACATTAGAAAAAGGCATGATAAAAGGCAATCAAACAAATACGTTTCCCAGAGAAAACAAGATCTTTTACTGAATCGCAGATATACCAAAATATGTTGTATGCAAATACAAAAAGGATCAAATGATTCAAGAACAATAAGTTAAAGAATAAAGTAAAAAATGCGGTGAAAGTAAAAACCTGAGAGTGAGAGGAAAATGGAAAACCAAAGTCAGAAACAAAGAAAGAAAGGGCAAGAGCAAGTCCTGTTCTCCTGTACTCTGTTTACTCTCTCTTTGTGAATCTCAAGACACAATAAAGACGAGGACATCCCCCAGAATGAGCAAACAGTGCTGTGAATAGATGAGTTTGAAATACAAAACGAGCTGTGGCAGCCAAACAACTTCCTGTTCTCATTCAGATCAGTGATGGACCGGCCCCTAATAGAGCCTGTCTGCCAGGGGCCACTGCACACTATTAGGATTCATTAGTCTGTTCATCATACATTTTGACTCCAGCTAGGGACAGGACGTGCCCGTGATGACTGTTCAATCAAGCATAACTAATCCTGTGTATCTCTAGTCTATTTATTAGAGATGTTTACTAAGGCAAGCATTCTATTGCAATTGCACATTCTTAAGATACGGATTTGAACAATGTCCTTACACAGTGCGTCTCAAAAAGGTGGTCACAGGATGACCTAAAATTATTTATAAAATTAAAACATACTAAAGGTGCAAAAAACACAAGATTTTTTTTTTTGGTGATTAAAAACAACTTTTAATGCTACTATTTTCCTCATTAATAGCCTTTTTTTTTTTTTTTTTTTTCTACTAAAAACACGGACTCTTGAGTCTACATGACAATGAGTTTTCTTCAAAAAAGCACAAATCACATATGTAGTATTATTTTAAAAGGCATACAATCTGTGACTAATGATCGGAAAAGTTATGTAAGTATGTGCTTTGTAAGGTTGACTGACTACCAGATGGTGTCATTATAACCTGTTTATGTATCTGAGTCAGTTCCTCAATTATACTGTGATTACTGGCCATTAGCTGAGGAAGGTCATAGTCTAATCAGAGGGGTTGTGAACTTTTTTTAAATAAAAAAAGAGAAAAGAATAAGAGGTGTTACATAGTCACGTTATTTACATCATTAGCTGCAGGCAAAAAAAGTTGCTTTTGAAACATGTTTTCAGAACTTTTAGTTGGTTCCAAAAGGTTAATGTTTTTATGTATAATCGTTATTCAGTAAATCTCAGTTTTAACCGTCTTAAATTAATTTTAAATCAATTTTTAAATCATCTTCAGAGTTTTTTAATTCCTTGTTTTATTTTTTATGATTATTTTACTGTCTTTTATGTAAAGCACTGTGAATTACCATTGTGTACGACATGTGCTATATAAATAAACTTACCTTGCCCTTGCCTAATGTATAAAGTCATTGTGAACGTCTGTACTGCCGTTGATATTTTTTCATGATTCGTAGACAGAAGAAGGAGCGGTCGAGAGACTGATGATGGAAGAGCAACCTGTTTCTAAAATTCTGGACTAAAATAAGAATACTTTGCCATAGCCTATGAAAGAAACTGTTTAGATCACCAAAGCACTCTCTCTCTCTGTGTGTGTGAGTTTGTGAGGAGTGGGTTCAGAATCTCAGGAATCTTGGATCTTCACTATAGTCCCCATGTCAGCCCCACCCTGATGAGTGAAGGTTTTGCCAAGAATCTCTGCACAGCAGGCTGAGATGCTCCTCTCACATCAGGAGGTTAGTTTGTTTTGTGTTGCCACAATACAGACCAGATCTCAAGACAACAGCCAAAGGATTTATAATGGGGCTCAGGGCCTCTCCTCCACAGCTCAGCTGTGTAATAGACATGCATATCACACAAATGCAGTCCTCTCTCAACATTGGGGGAGGCTTCTTGCTCTTCTAGAAGAGCTATATCAGTTTGGCTTCTCTAGCTAAAGGCACATCAGGATCAGGATCTAGTCTTAAACAGTGGTTCTTCTCAACTTTTTGAATGCAAGACCCTCCCCCTATCTAAACTTAGAATTGCCTCTGGTACTTTTGGTGTAAAAAACAAACAAACATATGTCAGTTTAATGTTTTATATCTTTATTTTTACTGTTTTTAGCACTTTAAGACTGTAGAAAGAAAATGTTAATAATTTTCAGACTTATTTGGTCTCCCAGTAGTTTGCGGAGGCCCCCTGGTTGAGAAAAACTGGACTATAGAAATGACAAAATACTTGGTGCCAGAATCTAATTTTTAATGCATGTTATTGACATTTCTGATGGTGGATTACTGCAGGTACATTTGAAATTCTAATAAGAAATAAAAAAGCAAGTAATAGAAAACAGACCGAGCCTCATGGGGTTAACTGTGGAGTTTATTCTTTTTTTTAAATGTAGATGTGTACAGAGAGGTAGGTTATTTTTTAACCTTAAAAAATGCACTAATGACGAATAATAGAGCTTTTGTTCCATTAAACAACATTTAAGCACCGGACACAAAGAGTTCACTTCAACATACAGTGCAAATCATCACAGTGTTCTCATAGGGTGATTGTCAAAACAGTAATATACAAGGTTTGCATAAGGAAAAAGGACGTATTTCTTTTCCAACTTTTGAAACAACAGGCACAAAGATGCTTTCGCATTTGTGCAGGTACAGGGCAGCATCCCACGAGTAGCATAAAGGTACAGTGAAACCAATTCTAAATGTTTTTATAATACAGTAGGCTCATATGGTTTAATCCATAACACTGTTTTGCGCTTCAGAAATTAGTGAAAAATCCTGGAAACATAAATGTGTCAATATAATGTAACGGGTCTACAGATTGGTGCAGCTAGTTGCTGTACATTTTCATGGCGCTGTCTGGAATAATGCTAAAAGATTAAATGAGCATTTACAGAAGTGAAAGCAGCTTCATATGAATAGATACAAATAACATTAAATCTGCTTGTTCATCAAGTAAAAAAAAATTGGCTGTAACTGTATGTTTTCATATAAAAAAAATGTCCCCCATACATACTTCCCTTAATATGTATTGTCTGAATTGTCTTCAGATCTGTCAGTCATTCCGGACAGCTAAATATCAAATGGAGTTTTTGCATCATTTAAAGGCTTTTTATGTCATTGGATTTAGTGGAACTGCACAATTTAAATATTTAACAGTAAATGAAAAAGAACAGAAAGAAAAAGAAAATGCAGTTGACGAACATTGTATTTTGCGCAGATATGCAGTGCTATACAGTATCAATAGGGTTGAACACATAAAAGATTACTTGTACAAAAATATAGCAATATAGCAAAATATATAATGGGAAAAGGCATTGGGATTGGGCTCATTGTTACATGAAATTGTGGCAAAGAGTTCATAACTGAGAGCACAAATGTATCATTCCATCTTTCTTTATAACTCCTTTCCAATTTCCAGTAGCGTTTTCATAGAGAGAATTTGGAGATGATGGCGTCCTGACTGCTGGAGCGTTTGTAGCCGGATAAAGAACTGAAGTAGGTCTCGCCATCAGTGCTGATATCATCATCATCATCATCGGCACAGCATAAGCATCAGGACTGGTGCTGCAGGTGTTCCTTGCGCCTTTGGTATTAAACAACAAAAGGCCCATTTTTTAGTGGACTAAAGAATGCAAGTATAAGGTTTTTATATTAAACACAGCCTAGTCATTGTGTTAAATGCTATAAATATGTTCAAGAGTGAGTTTTCAATTAGTAAGTAATATCACTACTGGTCAAAAGGGTTTAATGTTTTTGAAAGAAGACAAAATATTAATACTTCACACACTAAAGCCAATGAAAAATTCGCCTTTTACAAACAGCGATCACGGGAATAAATTACATTTCAAAACAATTGAAAACATTTAAAATTGTAATGATACTTTTTAAAAAATATATTTTTGATCAAATAAATGCAACCAAATTAATGAGCATAAGAGACTTCTTTCAAAAACATGAATGTTTTTCCAACTTTTTACCAGGTAGCATAAAGAAGTATCACTGAACTGCACCACGCTACATGTACTTAACAACTCTGGATTTAACAATTATAGCCGTTTAAAATTGTAATGATTTTTTTTTTTTTTTTTTTTTTTTTTTTTTTTTTTTTACTTTAGTCTGAGCTGAAATTGTACCAGTTTGAATTTTGTGAAGTCTGACTAACAGACCTAGATACAGTAATACAACAGTAGCTCAGATTCGTCTAGCATGTATACATACTAATCAGACTACAATTGGCTTCTGAATTGTGTCTTTATTATGAAAGGTGATGTGCAACGTGTATTTAATCCTTAAAATATTGAATGACACATTGTGTCATGTATACACTCTTAAAAATAAAGGTGCTTCACGATGCCATAGAAGAACCTTTTTTGTCTAAATGGTTTCATAAAGAACCTTTAACATCTGAAGGACTTTTCTGTTTCACAAAAGGTTCTTTGGGCCGAAAGAAGGTTCTTCAGATTATAAAAAGGTAAGAAAGAGATGGTTCTTAAAGAACCTTTGACTGAATGGTTCTTTGTGGAACCAAAAATGGTTCTTCTATGGAATCGCTTGAAGAACCTTTTAAGCACCTTTATTTATAAGAGTGTACTTGGACAGAGAGATGAACAGTGTAGCTCGATTTGAACTGCACATACTGCGAGACATCATTCCATCAGTGGTAATGAAATATTTTAGCTGACATCACGGTGCTCAGAGTTGAACCCGGATCAGCAGTAATGTATTTATCTCAGTAGCGTTCGAATGGTTACCTCATCTCACTGCGCAGTGCTTTGAGCTGACTCTGGAGTTGTTCATTGGCCTCCTGCTGCTCCTCCAGGTCTCTCTGCAGTTTCTTCTTGTTGTGTTCCAGTCGGTCGATCTCCTCCTCCGCCTCATCCATCTGCCTCTTCAGAGCCTTCAGACGCAGGTTCAGCTACACACACACACACACAGCACCACATCAGATAAGAACAATACGGACTACACATTCATCACAACTCAACACTGTTGCACAGTATTGCAACATACCTATAAGGACCCATTAAATATCATTTCCAAATGTTCGTTTTCTTCTCAGAGGAGGATGTTTACAGACCTGATCTTTCTGATCCTGCAGTGAATGATGCTCTTCATCCACTTGCATCATCATTTCCTTCACTTTGCGCTCTAGTCGACGATTCGCCAGCTGCAGGTTACCTCGTTCCCTGTTAAATATTTAATTAAGTGACTCTTTTTTTAAACTTAACATCAGACATGATGTCTAGGACACACTAAATGCATTAGTTTTCTCACTTACCTCTCCTCTGCTTCCAGTCTTTCCTCTAGTTCCTGGATGCGGTTCTCCAGCTGGGCTACCAATCCCTCTTTACTAGGCTTGTGAGATCCCTCCAGATATGTAATCCTGCTCTTCAGATCCTTATTCTTGACACAGAAAAGGAATGTATAATTATATGTAAAGGAAGTTACAGGTGAAGAGTTTTGCTAGTTTGAGAGGTCAGGAGCTATAGGAGCAGATGATGGTTGGTTTAAGGCATCGATCAGAGTCAGAAGGGTTTGTTTTTACCTGTCTCTCCAGGGAGATCTTGTAACACTCCACATCTGTCTGACTGGATATTTCATAGCATACGTCATTCCTCATCTGCTCCAACATCGATCACACAACCACAGCGACCCACCCCTAGACCACAACACAACCACCCCATTTTACCCCCCCTTTACAAAAAACCAACCCCCCCCCCCCCCTTTTTTAAAAACATTAACCCACTTCACAAACCACAAAAACCCCCAATTATCAAATTTCACAAAACCCCCCCAACTGCAAACCTCACTTACGCAACACACCAACAATAACAAAACACTCCTTCCTAACTAAAAACATGCCAGTATATGAAAAACCTCTCAGTCTTGTCTGCCATTTACACCTTGCTTTACACCATTGCTAAAAGGAGCCCTAAAAGGCTATAATATCATTATTCACTTGATGATAATTTTTAATATTTGTGACCCTGGAGCACAAAACCAGTCACTTAAGTCGCTGGGGTATACTTGTAGCAATAAGCCAAAAATACATTGTATGGGTCAAAAAAAAATTTGATTTTTCTTTTATGCCAAAAATCATTAAGCGATATTAAGTAAAGATATTGTTCCATGAATATATTTTGTAAATGTTCTAATGTAAATATATTAAAACTTAATTTTTGCTTAGTAATATGAATTGCTAAGAACTTAATTTGGACAACTTTAAAGGCGATTTTTCTCAATATTTAGATTTTTTTTTGCGCCCTCAGATTCCAGATTTTCAAATATATCTGCCAAATATTGTCCTATCATAACAAACCATACATCAATTGAAAGCTTGTTTATTCAGCTTTCAGATTTTTTAAATCTCAATTTCGAAAAATTGACCATTATGACTGGTTTTGTGCTCCAGGGTCACCCCATTTTAAACTTTCAAAAAATAACCTAAATGAGTGATAAACTACTACGGTTCATATGTTTAGGGGAACTTTTTCTAATATTTCTATTTGACTATCGACTGCATTTCTTTGATCAAAAATACTGTGTAATAATATTTTACAATAATACTTTTTAAATAAAATAACCATTTTTTGAAATGTAATTTATTCCTCGATGGCAAAGCTGAGTTTTCAGCAGCCGTTACTCCAGTCTTCATGTCACATGATCCTTCAAGAATCATTCTAATACCGAATTGTGGTGCTCAAACATTTCTTCTACTTATAATCATCAGAATTATCATTATTATTATTGTTATGTTAAAAGCAGCTCCTTAATATTTTTTGTGGAAAGTGTATGCACTTTCATCAGGATTATTTGATTAATAATAATAAAAATTTACTTTAAATAAAATATTTTGTAACATAAATGTCGTTACTGCCCCTTTTGGTCAATTTAATGAATCCTTGCTGAATAAAATAATTATTTTCTTTAAAAAAAAAAAAAACCTTGGTGTAGTACAGTAGTGTATGTAGTTTTACATATCTACGTTTTTTTTTGCTTGAATTGAATAGCTGATGTATAATACTTGGAGCAATAACATCAATATGCAGATATTTACTCTCTTTTTTTTCATTAGCCAAATGAATCGTTCACATTTCTCTATAATTTCTCCAAAGCATTTAGATAGAACCTGCCTGTAATTCTCCAAACCAAAATATTTCTCATGGACATCAGTCACTCAAAGCATGAAATCCATAAAAAAATGTTGACAATGTAGAGAGAACTTGCCTTAAGACAGTGGCAGTGAAGACAGATATGGAATAAGGGATAGAAATTGAAAAGGAGAAATAGCGATCGATAGAGAGAAGACTGCTCTTTTTGTCTGCTGCCAGGCGCTAAGAGTGGATGATATTTTATGCCAATTAGCGTGTGACAGCGGGGCTCAGGGATGAGGGATGGGCCGTGTGTGCCGCTCTACCCTGCAGGGCGCTGCGTCAGCAGAGCAGAAAACACACTGAAACTAATCAAAGCACGAGAGCGATACAGACACGGAGAGAAAGAGAGAGCCAGAGAGCATGTGAGCAAAGAGCGGGAGATTACTCTCATTTAGACAGCCGCTCGTGCACCTGCTGCCATGGACGCAGGTGTGCCCATCCTGACACCACCCCGTCTCCACAGAGCCCTCTACTGTTTCCACACAAACTCACCTCGGCCTTATAGTGTAACACTATTGTGTCATTATATTCGCCTCGATTCTCTATTTCCAGACAATTAAAAAAAGCTCACGCGCTCCACTCCTTCATAATCTATTAATCACATCTTCAGCCCTGATCTAGATTTGTCGCTTTTTAAAGGGGTCTAAATGTGGCGCGACAGGTGCAATCAGACCAATGCGCCAGATTAGCTTTTGCAAACAATAAACGAGGTGGGGGGGGTTTGGGCTACTTGTGAAGAAAGTTTTAAAAGGTCCAAGTTCAAGAAGTCATAGGTCTAACCAAATGATGCATGATCCTAAAATGGCTTGCTTCAAAAAAATAAACTGCACATATAAGTTTGTCTTGCTTCCATAAAAAGCAAAGATCCAACACTTCAAGTCTGAGCTTGAAGAAACCAGACCTTGTTTCTCAGGAAACATGTATCATCTGTGCCTGAGTTTGCAACATGTTTCCTTTACTGGGATTATCTTGCTTACTTTAGAGTCAGCTTTGCCACTGGCCGGCTTGAGATGCCTGGCCGCTTGCATATTTTGGCCGAAGTGGAGCTTTAGAGAAAGCTCTTAATTGATGCCTGAAATTCGGACAGGCACTCTTTCACCAAGAGGCAGGCTGCCAAAGATAACGATTACGCAAACTCCTCTTACAATGCACTCCATCTCACATTCCATCTTTCTCTTGTTCTGGTGTGAATTAACTCTGAATCTGGAGTGCAACTTTAAAAAGAAGAACCCAACAGCGGATCAAGCATTCAAGTTCAATTCCGTCACTTGTATTTCACCAGGAATGAAAAAGTGTGTGTGGCTTAACAATATACTCATGGAGAAAGACTAAAAATACTAAATTTTGAGCGGCAGAGACATGATTTGAAAATTGTAAAATGTAAATTATATGTAAATTAATACAGACACCAGTCAAATCAAAAGGGCTTACGATTAAATGTTTTACATTAGTTTGTATGAATTTTATTATAAACTAATATTTTAACCATTTAAATGGGCAAGTTGGGCGAGATAATGAGGAAAAGGTACATATACATGAAAACTTCATCAATACTATTTAAAAAGCATCCCAGGAAGCACCTCTTGAAAAGAGACATCTGGGATATGCCCGGTCTAAAAAAATCTAAAATTTAAGATAGAATTGTTCACTGCAAAATTCCCATATATGTTAATGATTTAACTATTGATTATGGTAAAAAAATGAATAACAATGTGTGTCAAGAGGATCTCACTTGTTCTCTTCCTCTGTCTATTCTCTCCAACAGCAAGTCTCCATTCTGTCTCTCCTCCTCCAGCTCCATCTGCAGCGCAGACAGACGGTCCTGTTGACAGATGAACGACTTTGCTCTTTTTGTTTTTCTGTGGTTTTCTCTCCTTCGAACAAATTTACATTATAACAGTCAATAGTTCAAGAAACATTTGATGACGTAAAAAGAAGACATTTCTCTATTAGTGCTGCACCTCCAAGAGTTTGACTTGTCTGGTTTTGTCGTTTGAATGGGC
Source organism: Sinocyclocheilus anophthalmus (assembly GCA_018155175.1). NCBI lineage: Eukaryota > Metazoa > Chordata > Actinopteri > Cypriniformes > Cyprinidae > Sinocyclocheilus > Sinocyclocheilus anophthalmus. Next base: position 2,841 of record JADLZN010008127.1, on the reverse strand, counting down.
TTTGGTCTCGGTCTCGACCTCTAGATCAAAAACCTTCTGCTCCAGGTCCTTCACTCTCTGCAGCGCTTCATCTCTGTCTTTCCGACACTGCCGCAGATCCTCCTGCACACGAGCCAGCTGAAATTAACCACACACACAGATCACATTTGTTGAGAACTCTTTTACACCAGCCCCCCCCCCCCCCTTCCCTCTTTCCCCCCCCCTCCCCCACCCCCCCGAACGGATGGCTGGGAACAGGCCTAAGATGAAATATTTTTCACATTTTCAGCACTGATTTTAGGAGAAAACCTTCAGGATTTTGATTTGGTAAAAATTGGTAAAACAGATCAGACAGTATTTTACTCTTATTGGTATCTGAAAGCATAATTAATGAACCAATAAACATACAGAAGTGGTGAAAAGATTAATATTCAAAAGATTGTTTGTTTAAAGATTTTTGAAAGCAGTCTCTTATGCCCCTCAAACCGACGGCCAACATATTTATTTGTTTAAAAATACAGTAAAATTTGTGATTTTGTGAATTATTATTACAATTTAAAGTAACTATTTTCTATATGGGTATATTTTAAAATGTAATTATTGCTGTGATGACAAAGCTGCATTTTTAGCAGCCATTACTCTAGTCTTCAGTGTCACACGATCTTTCAGAAATCATTACTAATATGATGATTTGCTGCTCAAGAAACAATGCTGAAAACAAGTGTTGTGTAAGCTTAATATTTTTTAAGCAACACAAATAACTTTTGGATGTTTTGGAGTAAGTGATGAGGGATTTATAGTATAATACTTCATATATCCTGCAACCCTAGAGGAAAAGCGGTGTGATATATGAATATTTTCAACATTTTATATATAATTTAAAACATCTGCAATTGAATTTTGTCCTTTAAACATCATTACCATTTAATTTGTACCATGATATTCATGCTGTGCTACATGTGTGAAATTAAGCTCTCTCCTGAACATGATTTGTACATTTTGTTGTCTAGTTCCTGCAGTTACATTTTCGGCCACAAGATGATGCCTTTGTCAAGAGTGAACTCCTAAACACATGTGAAATTATACACTTCAACATGAAACAAATGATTTTGAGATTTACATGTAATTTAAAAAAAAAGGAACTGGGTAATAAATATTCAGTAAAGAAGGATAAAATGTGTTAATGTGTGAACTGCATGTAAGAAGCATACAGCTTTAATGGGTGTGATTTGGTTTTATAGCAGAGAGCAGCAGAGGTGTATCGCTCCAGAGGAAACAGCTGTGAGATTGAGGTCATGCTCTGTATGAAGAGAATGTGTCAGAGAGGAGAACATGTGTAAGATGGAATTCTGGGAGGATGAGGTGTCAGTAGGTCATCGCTCAGACCCAACACTCCCCACAGGAACACAGCATCCTTCTCTTCCTTCACACACAGCTGTGCAGCGGAGGACGTCTCACTGTTGCATCTCTTCTTTTTGCTGTTTGTTTTTCTTTTAACTTTTCTTCCTGACACTCTGTTCCATTCTCCGCTCATGAACAGATATTTCACAGGAAGCAGTGCAGAATTACAGTCAGTCAGTGAGCCTTGAAAGCGGGCCAGATTACACATTTGTTCTCAGCTCATAAAGTGTTAATGAGATTGGGGGGATGGGTCCAGTCCTCATTCACAGGGCTGACCAATAATGCCCGATTCCCATATCAAACAATAACATTCTTCAAATGCCACAGTGCTGACAGGGTTAACAGCAGAGGTCAAAGGTTAGTCCCACTTGGGGTTGTTGAGTATATAAACTGAAGGGTTGGATGGGGACTGCGAATAAGAGCTGAAGTGACTGAAAAATCTGATCTGCCAAAAGAATGTCGGCCAATGATTAATGGTGGCGCGGAATATTCCAGAGGTTTATTTAACACTGAGAGAGCTGATATGGTGGTGTTCATCTCCACAGAGAAAGAGACCAACTGAATAACATGGAAGTTATGCAAATTATGTTTAACGTGGCATTTGGCGGAGTTTACATTGAAAAACATCTCTAGCCAACTGTTATGCTTCTTCAGAAACACATAGTACATCTTTTTAAGAAATGCAAGCTTCACTTTGGCTAGGTACACTTCCCATGTTTACATGATTTATTTTGTGCTGTTGGATAAATAAAGCATAAACTCGGAGGATAAGGGCTTAAACACTGACAGGCTTCTCTGTGTTTCACTTTCAAATGTTTACCTCAGATGATCCTACCAATGAAATGTGATTTTCCTATCTGTATTCCAAGTCAAACAAACTGCATAATGGAACTTTTTTGGACAGTTACAATGGTAACACCACAGTTTGGACATATTTATGTGTTTTGTAGCACTAAGTATCAAAGGGTACATGCCTGTTCATACCAAGGCCGAGAACTATAATGATAATTATACAAATTTTAAAAATCATTTTAACTCTATGAAAATAGGGAAGTCCACACAACTACAACGGCGCACAGAGACAGTATCGTTGGAATCACTTTCAAAACTTTTTTTTTTACAAATAAAAACAATGACAGCCAATCAGAGTTTACCCGACTTTTAAGAGCGCACGCATTTAAAGCGGTAGGCAAAATAACTGCAGCGTGTGCTTAATAAACAGAATATTAAAACTGCTTAATAAAGCAGTTGCAGCTCAGACCAGCTGGTTCTTAGTCTATTTCAGGATTTAAAAATGATTTGATGATTTGTTTTGTTTTCAGGTTGACGATTTTCATAAAATGTTGTTGATATAACTACCCTCCTCCACCCACCTCCTCCTGAAGGGTCTTGGCGGTAAGATGTGACTTCTCCAGCTCCAGACCTCCCTCTCTCAGCTGTTTCTGCAGCTCTGCCATTTCC